>JAQBSW010000039.1:57500-349456 GCA_029291075.1 Eudiplozoon nipponicum | reverse complement strand
CGAGGCATGCATTCTATTCGCTATTCCGATTGCAGCCCTAAGATGTGAAATTGAAAACGCAGACCAATCACTTGCTCGTGCTAGATTTATAACTTTGGCCGGTAACATGTCTAAAATAGTGTGGCTAGCAATGCTTCGCAGATGTTGCAGTGAGGGGTGCATGTGGCGTGAGAGACGCAGGCAGAAGATTGCGCGCAAAGCGATGAAGTTGGAGTGTAGGCTGTCTGCACGAGAAGAGAACCTTTCACCAGGCTGTTGTTTGTCGTTTGTCGTTTGTCGTTTGTTTGCCTACAAGGGAAGCTCGAAGCCTCCCCACTAACAAAAACTACGCGCCCGAGCGAAGCCGATTAGGCCCCGTCGCGGGCTTCAACCCAACGGAGTGCAGTGTTGGGCCTCCACCCGGGGTCAGAGCATTGCTGATCACCCTGAACCCGACGCCAGGTAAGTTTAATGACACTGGCCCATAGAATGTCATGTAGGCTGGCTTGCCAGGCAAACTTGTACATCGGTTTGCATGGAAAGAAAAGGTTATGTGAGCCGGGCAAATCCGATTGTACATGCAAATGCATAGCCCAGGACATTGCAAGATTAGACAAAATTTCATCTTCGCCGTGCAACTCACGTGAATAAGTTGTCACGTGCGTGTACATCAGTGCTACTTATGCCCACGTGGTTGATCAGTAGTATATGCTAGAATGAAGAAATACGAGCGAAAATGAGAACAACACAGCGAATATAATTCAGGCTTTTGGTCGTAAAGCGTATAACCGTTGACTTACACTCACGAGCACCAGCGAGGCCCTGACTTATGGAGGAATAAGAGGCCAGTGTTTGCGTAAACAAGGCCATGACTGGTGTGCACCACAGGCATACTCACGTTCACCTGCTCGAATGGTTGGAAGAGAAGCTTGACAGCAGGCGCGAGGCATGCATTCTATTCGCTATTCCGATTGCAGCCCTAAGATGTGAAATTGAAAACGCAGACCAATCACTTGCTCGTGCTAGATTTATAACTTTGGCCGGTAACATGTCTAAAATAGTGTGGCTAGCAATGCTTCGCAGATGTTGCAGTGAGGGGTGCATGTGGCGTGAGAGACGCAGGCAGAAGATTGCGCGCAAAGCGATGAAGTTGGAGTGTAGGCTGTCTGCACGAGAAGAGAACCTTTCACCAGGCTGTTGTTTGTCGTTTGTCGTTTGTCGTTTGTTTGCCTACAAGGGAAGCTCGAAGCCTCCCCACTAACAAAAACTACGCGCCCGAGCGAAGCCGATTAGGCCCCGTCGCGGGCTTCAACCCAACGGAGTGCAGTGTTGGGCCTCCACCCGGGGTCAGAGCATTGCTGATCACCCTGAACCCGACGCCAGGTAAGTTTAATGACACTGGCCCATAGAATGTCATGTAGGCTGGCTTGCCAGGCAAACTTGTACATCGGTTTGCATGGAAAGAAAAGGTTATGTGAGCCGGGCAAATCCGATTGTACATGCAAATGCATAGCCCAGGACATTGCAAGATTAGACAAAATTTCATCTTCGCCGTGCAACTCACGTGAATAAGTTGTCACGTGCGTGTACATCAGTGCTACTTATGCCCACGTGGTTGATCAGTAGTATATGCTAGAATGAAGAAATACGAGCGAAAATGAGAACAACACAGCGAATATAATTCAGGCTTTTGGTCGTAAAGCGTATAACCGTTGACTTACACTCACGAGCACCAGCGAGGCCCTGACTTATGGAGGAATAAGAGGCCAGTGTTTGCGTAAACAAGGCCATGACTGGTGTGCACCACAGGCATACTCACGTTCACCTGCTCGAATGGTTGGAAGAGAAGCTTGACAGCAGGCGCGAGGCATGCATTCTATTCGCTATTCCGATTGCAGCCCTAAGATGTGAAATTGAAAACGCAGACCAATCACTTGCTCGTGCTAGATTTATAACTTTGGCCGGTAACATGTCTAAAATAGTGTGGCTAGCAATGCTTCGCAGATGTTGCAGTGAGGGGTGCATGTGGCGTGAGAGACGCAGGCAGAAGATTGCGCGCAAAGCGATGAAGTTGGAGTGTAGGCTGTCTGCACGAGAAGAGAACCTTTCACCAGGCTGTTGTTTGTCGTTTGTCGTTTGTCGTTTGTTTGCCTACAAGGGAAGCTCGAAGCCTCCCCACTAACAAAAACTACGCGCCCGAGCGAAGCCGATTAGGCCCCGTCGCGGGCTTCAACCCAACGGAGTGCAGTGTTGGGCCTCCACCCGGGGTCAGAGCATTGCTGATCACCCTGAACCCGACGCCAGGTAAGTTTAATGACACTGGCCCATAGAATGTCATGTAGGCTGGCTTGCCAGGCAAACTTGTACATCGGTTTGCATGGAAAGAAAAGGTTATGTGAGCCGGGCAAATCCGATTGTACATGCAAATGCATAGCCCAGGACATTGCAAGATTAGACAAAATTTCATCTTCGCCGTGCAACTCACGTGAATAAGTTGTCACGTGCGTGTACATCAGTGCTACTTATGCCCACGTGGTTGATCAGTAGTATATGCTAGAATGAAGAAATACGAGCGAAAATGAGAACAACACAGCGAATATAATTCAGGCTTTTGGTCGTAAAGCGTATAACCGTTGACTTACACTCACGAGCACCAGCGAGGCCCTGACTTATGGAGGAATAAGAGGCCAGTGTTTGCGTAAACAAGGCCATGACTGGTGTGCACCACAGGCATACTCACGTTCACCTGCTCGAATGGTTGGAAGAGAAGCTTGACAGCAGGCGCGAGGCATGCATTCTATTCGCTATTCCGATTGCAGCCCTAAGATGTGAAATTGAAAACGCAGACCAATCACTTGCTCGTGCTAGATTTATAACTTTGGCCGGTAACATGTCTAAAATAGTGTGGCTAGCAATGCTTCGCAGATGTTGCAGTGAGGGGTGCATGTGGCGTGAGAGACGCAGGCAGAAGATTGCGCGCAAAGCGATGAAGTTGGAGTGTAGGCTGTCTGCACGAGAAGAGAACCTTTCACCAGGCTGTTGTTTGTCGTTTGTCGTTTGTCGTTTGTTTGCCTACAAGGGAAGCTCGAAGCCTCCCCACTAACAAAAACTACGCGCCCGAGCGAAGCCGATTAGGCCCCGTCGCGGGCTTCAACCCAACGGAGTGCAGTGTTGGGCCTCCACCCGGGGTCAGAGCATTGCTGATCACCCTGAACCCGACGCCAGGTAAGTTTAATGACACTGGCCCATAGAATGTCATGTAGGCTGGCTTGCCAGGCAAACTTGTACATCGGTTTGCATGGAAAGAAAAGGTTATGTGAGCCGGGCAAATCCGATTGTACATGCAAATGCATAGCCCAGGACATTGCAAGATTAGACAAAATTTCATCTTCGCCGTGCAACTCACGTGAATAAGTTGTCACGTGCGTGTACATCAGTGCTACTTATGCCCACGTGGTTGATCAGTAGTATATGCTAGAATGAAGAAATACGAGCGAAAATGAGAACAACACAGCGAATATAATTCAGGCTTTTGGTCGTAAAGCGTATAACCGTTGACTTACACTCACGAGCACCAGCGAGGCCCTGACTTATGGAGGAATAAGAGGCCAGTGTTTGCGTAAACAAGGCCATGACTGGTGTGCACCACAGGCATACTCACGTTCACCTGCTCGAATGGTTGGAAGAGAAGCTTGACAGCAGGCGCGAGGCATGCATTCTATTCGCTATTCCGATTGCAGCCCTAAGATGTGAAATTGAAAACGCAGACCAATCACTTGCTCGTGCTAGATTTATAACTTTGGCCGGTAACATGTCTAAAATAGTGTGGCTAGCAATGCTTCGCAGATGTTGCAGTGAGGGGTGCATGTGGCGTGAGAGACGCAGGCAGAAGATTGCGCGCAAAGCGATGAAGTTGGAGTGTAGGCTGTCTGCACGAGAAGAGAACCTTTCACCAGGCTGTTGTTTGTCGTTTGTCGTTTGTCGTTTGTTTGCCTACAAGGGAAGCTCGAAGCCTCCCCACTAACAAAAACTACGCGCCCGAGCGAAGCCGATTAGGCCCCGTCGCGGGCTTCAACCCAACGGAGTGCAGTGTTGGGCCTCCACCCGGGGTCAGAGCATTGCTGATCACCCTGAACCCGACGCCAGGTAAGTTTAATGACACTGGCCCATAGAATGTCATGTAGGCTGGCTTGCCAGGCAAACTTGTACATCGGTTTGCATGGAAAGAAAAGGTTATGTGAGCCGGGCAAATCCGATTGTACATGCAAATGCATAGCCCAGGACATTGCAAGATTAGACAAAATTTCATCTTCGCCGTGCAACTCACGTGAATAAGTTGTCACGTGCGTGTACATCAGTGCTACTTATGCCCACGTGGTTGATCAGTAGTATATGCTAGAATGAAGAAATACGAGCGAAAATGAGAACAACACAGCGAATATAATTCAGGCTTTTGGTCGTAAAGCGTATAACCGTTGACTTACACTCACGAGCACCAGCGAGGCCCTGACTTATGGAGGAATAAGAGGCCAGTGTTTGCGTAAACAAGGCCATGACTGGTGTGCACCACAGGCATACTCACGTTCACCTGCTCGAATGGTTGGAAGAGAAGCTTGACAGCAGGCGCGAGGCATGCATTCTATTCGCTATTCCGATTGCAGCCCTAAGATGTGAAATTGAAAACGCAGACCAATCACTTGCTCGTGCTAGATTTATAACTTTGGCCGGTAACATGTCTAAAATAGTGTGGCTAGCAATGCTTCGCAGATGTTGCAGTGAGGGGTGCATGTGGCGTGAGAGACGCAGGCAGAAGATTGCGCGCAAAGCGATGAAGTTGGAGTGTAGGCTGTCTGCACGAGAAGAGAACCTTTCACCAGGCTGTTGTTTGTCGTTTGTCGTTTGTCGTTTGTTTGCCTACAAGGGAAGCTCGAAGCCTCCCCACTAACAAAAACTACGCGCCCGAGCGAAGCCGATTAGGCCCCGTCGCGGGCTTCAACCCAACGGAGTGCAGTGTTGGGCCTCCACCCGGGGTCAGAGCATTGCTGATCACCCTGAACCCGACGCCAGGTAAGTTTAATGACACTGGCCCATAGAATGTCATGTAGGCTGGCTTGCCAGGCAAACTTGTACATCGGTTTGCATGGAAAGAAAAGGTTATGTGAGCCGGGCAAATCCGATTGTACATGCAAATGCATAGCCCAGGACATTGCAAGATTAGACAAAATTTCATCTTCGCCGTGCAACTCACGTGAATAAGTTGTCACGTGCGTGTACATCAGTGCTACTTATGCCCACGTGGTTGATCAGTAGTATATGCTAGAATGAAGAAATACGAGCGAAAATGAGAACAACACAGCGAATATAATTCAGGCTTTTGGTCGTAAAGCGTATAACCGTTGACTTACACTCACGAGCACCAGCGAGGCCCTGACTTATGGAGGAATAAGAGGCCAGTGTTTGCGTAAACAAGGCCATGACTGGTGTGCACCACAGGCATACTCACGTTCACCTGCTCGAATGGTTGGAAGAGAAGCTTGACAGCAGGCGCGAGGCATGCATTCTATTCGCTATTCCGATTGCAGCCCTAAGATGTGAAATTGAAAACGCAGACCAATCACTTGCTCGTGCTAGATTTATAACTTTGGCCGGTAACATGTCTAAAATAGTGTGGCTAGCAATGCTTCGCAGATGTTGCAGTGAGGGGTGCATGTGGCGTGAGAGACGCAGGCAGAAGATTGCGCGCAAAGCGATGAAGTTGGAGTGTAGGCTGTCTGCACGAGAAGAGAACCTTTCACCAGGCTGTTGTTTGTCGTTTGTCGTTTGTCGTTTGTTTGCCTACAAGGGAAGCTCGAAGCCTCCCCACTAACAAAAACTACGCGCCCGAGCGAAGCCGATTAGGCCCCGTCGCGGGCTTCAACCCAACGGAGTGCAGTGTTGGGCCTCCACCCGGGGTCAGAGCATTGCTGATCACCCTGAACCCGACGCCAGGTAAGTTTAATGACACTGGCCCATAGAATGTCATGTAGGCTGGCTTGCCAGGCAAACTTGTACATCGGTTTGCATGGAAAGAAAAGGTTATGTGAGCCGGGCAAATCCGATTGTACATGCAAATGCATAGCCCAGGACATTGCAAGATTAGACAAAATTTCATCTTCGCCGTGCAACTCACGTGAATAAGTTGTCACGTGCGTGTACATCAGTGCTACTTATGCCCACGTGGTTGATCAGTAGTATATGCTAGAATGAAGAAATACGAGCGAAAATGAGAACAACACAGCGAATATAATTCAGGCTTTTGGTCGTAAAGCGTATAACCGTTGACTTACACTCACGAGCACCAGCGAGGCCCTGACTTATGGAGGAATAAGAGGCCAGTGTTTGCGTAAACAAGGCCATGACTGGTGTGCACCACAGGCATACTCACGTTCACCTGCTCGAATGGTTGGAAGAGAAGCTTGACAGCAGGCGCGAGGCATGCATTCTATTCGCTATTCCGATTGCAGCCCTAAGATGTGAAATTGAAAACGCAGACCAATCACTTGCTCGTGCTAGATTTATAACTTTGGCCGGTAACATGTCTAAAATAGTGTGGCTAGCAATGCTTCGCAGATGTTGCAGTGAGGGGTGCATGTGGCGTGAGAGACGCAGGCAGAAGATTGCGCGCAAAGCGATGAAGTTGGAGTGTAGGCTGTCTGCACGAGAAGAGAACCTTTCACCAGGCTGTTGTTTGTCGTTTGTCGTTTGTCGTTTGTTTGCCTACAAGGGAAGCTCGAAGCCTCCCCACTAACAAAAACTACGCGCCCGAGCGAAGCCGATTAGGCCCCGTCGCGGGCTTCAACCCAACGGAGTGCAGTGTTGGGCCTCCACCCGGGGTCAGAGCATTGCTGATCACCCTGAACCCGACGCCAGGTAAGTTTAATGACACTGGCCCATAGAATGTCATGTAGGCTGGCTTGCCAGGCAAACTTGTACATCGGTTTGCATGGAAAGAAAAGGTTATGTGAGCCGGGCAAATCCGATTGTACATGCAAATGCATAGCCCAGGACATTGCAAGATTAGACAAAATTTCATCTTCGCCGTGCAACTCACGTGAATAAGTTGTCACGTGCGTGTACATCAGTGCTACTTATGCCCACGTGGTTGATCAGTAGTATATGCTAGAATGAAGAAATACGAGCGAAAATGAGAACAACACAGCGAATATAATTCAGGCTTTTGGTCGTAAAGCGTATAACCGTTGACTTACACTCACGAGCACCAGCGAGGCCCTGACTTATGGAGGAATAAGAGGCCAGTGTTTGCGTAAACAAGGCCATGACTGGTGTGCACCACAGGCATACTCACGTTCACCTGCTCGAATGGTTGGAAGAGAAGCTTGACAGCAGGCGCGAGGCATGCATTCTATTCGCTATTCCGATTGCAGCCCTAAGATGTGAAATTGAAAACGCAGACCAATCACTTGCTCGTGCTAGATTTATAACTTTGGCCGGTAACATGTCTAAAATAGTGTGGCTAGCAATGCTTCGCAGATGTTGCAGTGAGGGGTGCATGTGGCGTGAGAGACGCAGGCAGAAGATTGCGCGCAAAGCGATGAAGTTGGAGTGTAGGCTGTCTGCACGAGAAGAGAACCTTTCACCAGGCTGTTGTTTGTCGTTTGTCGTTTGTCGTTTGTTTGCCTACAAGGGAAGCTCGAAGCCTCCCCACTAACAAAAACTACGCGCCCGAGCGAAGCCGATTAGGCCCCGTCGCGGGCTTCAACCCAACGGAGTGCAGTGTTGGGCCTCCACCCGGGGTCAGAGCATTGCTGATCACCCTGAACCCGACGCCAGGTAAGTTTAATGACACTGGCCCATAGAATGTCATGTAGGCTGGCTTGCCAGGCAAACTTGTACATCGGTTTGCATGGAAAGAAAAGGTTATGTGAGCCGGGCAAATCCGATTGTACATGCAAATGCATAGCCCAGGACATTGCAAGATTAGACAAAATTTCATCTTCGCCGTGCAACTCACGTGAATAAGTTGTCACGTGCGTGTACATCAGTGCTACTTATGCCCACGTGGTTGATCAGTAGTATATGCTAGAATGAAGAAATACGAGCGAAAATGAGAACAACACAGCGAATATAATTCAGGCTTTTGGTCGTAAAGCGTATAACCGTTGACTTACACTCACGAGCACCAGCGAGGCCCTGACTTATGGAGGAATAAGAGGCCAGTGTTTGCGTAAACAAGGCCATGACTGGTGTGCACCACAGGCATACTCACGTTCACCTGCTCGAATGGTTGGAAGAGAAGCTTGACAGCAGGCGCGAGGCATGCATTCTATTCGCTATTCCGATTGCAGCCCTAAGATGTGAAATTGAAAACGCAGACCAATCACTTGCTCGTGCTAGATTTATAACTTTGGCCGGTAACATGTCTAAAATAGTGTGGCTAGCAATGCTTCGCAGATGTTGCAGTGAGGGGTGCATGTGGCGTGAGAGACGCAGGCAGAAGATTGCGCGCAAAGCGATGAAGTTGGAGTGTAGGCTGTCTGCACGAGAAGAGAACCTTTCACCAGGCTGTTGTTTGTCGTTTGTCGTTTGTCGTTTGTTTGCCTACAAGGGAAGCTCGAAGCCTCCCCACTAACAAAAACTACGCGCCCGAGCGAAGCCGATTAGGCCCCGTCGCGGGCTTCAACCCAACGGAGTGCAGTGTTGGGCCTCCACCCGGGGTCAGAGCATTGCTGATCACCCTGAACCCGACGCCAGGTAAGTTTAATGACACTGGCCCATAGAATGTCATGTAGGCTGGCTTGCCAGGCAAACTTGTACATCGGTTTGCATGGAAAGAAAAGGTTATGTGAGCCGGGCAAATCCGATTGTACATGCAAATGCATAGCCCAGGACATTGCAAGATTAGACAAAATTTCATCTTCGCCGTGCAACTCACGTGAATAAGTTGTCACGTGCGTGTACATCAGTGCTACTTATGCCCACGTGGTTGATCAGTAGTATATGCTAGAATGAAGAAATACGAGCGAAAATGAGAACAACACAGCGAATATAATTCAGGCTTTTGGTCGTAAAGCGTATAACCGTTGACTTACACTCACGAGCACCAGCGAGGCCCTGACTTATGGAGGAATAAGAGGCCAGTGTTTGCGTAAACAAGGCCATGACTGGTGTGCACCACAGGCATACTCACGTTCACCTGCTCGAATGGTTGGAAGAGAAGCTTGACAGCAGGCGCGAGGCATGCATTCTATTCGCTATTCCGATTGCAGCCCTAAGATGTGAAATTGAAAACGCAGACCAATCACTTGCTCGTGCTAGATTTATAACTTTGGCCGGTAACATGTCTAAAATAGTGTGGCTAGCAATGCTTCGCAGATGTTGCAGTGAGGGGTGCATGTGGCGTGAGAGACGCAGGCAGAAGATTGCGCGCAAAGCGATGAAGTTGGAGTGTAGGCTGTCTGCACGAGAAGAGAACCTTTCACCAGGCTGTTGTTTGTCGTTTGTCGTTTGTCGTTTGTTTGCCTACAAGGGAAGCTCGAAGCCTCCCCACTAACAAAAACTACGCGCCCGAGCGAAGCCGATTAGGCCCCGTCGCGGGCTTCAACCCAACGGAGTGCAGTGTTGGGCCTCCACCCGGGGTCAGAGCATTGCTGATCACCCTGAACCCGACGCCAGGTAAGTTTAATGACACTGGCCCATAGAATGTCATGTAGGCTGGCTTGCCAGGCAAACTTGTACATCGGTTTGCATGGAAAGAAAAGGTTATGTGAGCCGGGCAAATCCGATTGTACATGCAAATGCATAGCCCAGGACATTGCAAGATTAGACAAAATTTCATCTTCGCCGTGCAACTCACGTGAATAAGTTGTCACGTGCGTGTACATCAGTGCTACTTATGCCCACGTGGTTGATCAGTAGTATATGCTAGAATGAAGAAATACGAGCGAAAATGAGAACAACACAGCGAATATAATTCAGGCTTTTGGTCGTAAAGCGTATAACCGTTGACTTACACTCACGAGCACCAGCGAGGCCCTGACTTATGGAGGAATAAGAGGCCAGTGTTTGCGTAAACAAGGCCATGACTGGTGTGCACCACAGGCATACTCACGTTCACCTGCTCGAATGGTTGGAAGAGAAGCTTGACAGCAGGCGCGAGGCATGCATTCTATTCGCTATTCCGATTGCAGCCCTAAGATGTGAAATTGAAAACGCAGACCAATCACTTGCTCGTGCTAGATTTATAACTTTGGCCGGTAACATGTCTAAAATAGTGTGGCTAGCAATGCTTCGCAGATGTTGCAGTGAGGGGTGCATGTGGCGTGAGAGACGCAGGCAGAAGATTGCGCGCAAAGCGATGAAGTTGGAGTGTAGGCTGTCTGCACGAGAAGAGAACCTTTCACCAGGCTGTTGTTTGTCGTTTGTCGTTTGTCGTTTGTTTGCCTACAAGGGAAGCTCGAAGCCTCCCCACTAACAAAAACTACGCGCCCGAGCGAAGCCGATTAGGCCCCGTCGCGGGCTTCAACCCAACGGAGTGCAGTGTTGGGCCTCCACCCGGGGTCAGAGCATTGCTGATCACCCTGAACCCGACGCCAGGTAAGTTTAATGACACTGGCCCATAGAATGTCATGTAGGCTGGCTTGCCAGGCAAACTTGTACATCGGTTTGCATGGAAAGAAAAGGTTATGTGAGCCGGGCAAATCCGATTGTACATGCAAATGCATAGCCCAGGACATTGCAAGATTAGACAAAATTTCATCTTCGCCGTGCAACTCACGTGAATAAGTTGTCACGTGCGTGTACATCAGTGCTACTTATGCCCACGTGGTTGATCAGTAGTATATGCTAGAATGAAGAAATACGAGCGAAAATGAGAACAACACAGCGAATATAATTCAGGCTTTTGGTCGTAAAGCGTATAACCGTTGACTTACACTCACGAGCACCAGCGAGGCCCTGACTTATGGAGGAATAAGAGGCCAGTGTTTGCGTAAACAAGGCCATGACTGGTGTGCACCACAGGCATACTCACGTTCACCTGCTCGAATGGTTGGAAGAGAAGCTTGACAGCAGGCGCGAGGCATGCATTCTATTCGCTATTCCGATTGCAGCCCTAAGATGTGAAATTGAAAACGCAGACCAATCACTTGCTCGTGCTAGATTTATAACTTTGGCCGGTAACATGTCTAAAATAGTGTGGCTAGCAATGCTTCGCAGATGTTGCAGTGAGGGGTGCATGTGGCGTGAGAGACGCAGGCAGAAGATTGCGCGCAAAGCGATGAAGTTGGAGTGTAGGCTGTCTGCACGAGAAGAGAACCTTTCACCAGGCTGTTGTTTGTCGTTTGTCGTTTGTCGTTTGTTTGCCTACAAGGGAAGCTCGAAGCCTCCCCACTAACAAAAACTACGCGCCCGAGCGAAGCCGATTAGGCCCCGTCGCGGGCTTCAACCCAACGGAGTGCAGTGTTGGGCCTCCACCCGGGGTCAGAGCATTGCTGATCACCCTGAACCCGACGCCAGGTAAGTTTAATGACACTGGCCCATAGAATGTCATGTAGGCTGGCTTGCCAGGCAAACTTGTACATCGGTTTGCATGGAAAGAAAAGGTTATGTGAGCCGGGCAAATCCGATTGTACATGCAAATGCATAGCCCAGGACATTGCAAGATTAGACAAAATTTCATCTTCGCCGTGCAACTCACGTGAATAAGTTGTCACGTGCGTGTACATCAGTGCTACTTATGCCCACGTGGTTGATCAGTAGTATATGCTAGAATGAAGAAATACGAGCGAAAATGAGAACAACACAGCGAATATAATTCAGGCTTTTGGTCGTAAAGCGTATAACCGTTGACTTACACTCACGAGCACCAGCGAGGCCCTGACTTATGGAGGAATAAGAGGCCAGTGTTTGCGTAAACAAGGCCATGACTGGTGTGCACCACAGGCATACTCACGTTCACCTGCTCGAATGGTTGGAAGAGAAGCTTGACAGCAGGCGCGAGGCATGCATTCTATTCGCTATTCCGATTGCAGCCCTAAGATGTGAAATTGAAAACGCAGACCAATCACTTGCTCGTGCTAGATTTATAACTTTGGCCGGTAACATGTCTAAAATAGTGTGGCTAGCAATGCTTCGCAGATGTTGCAGTGAGGGGTGCATGTGGCGTGAGAGACGCAGGCAGAAGATTGCGCGCAAAGCGATGAAGTTGGAGTGTAGGCTGTCTGCACGAGAAGAGAACCTTTCACCAGGCTGTTGTTTGTCGTTTGTCGTTTGTCGTTTGTTTGCCTACAAGGGAAGCTCGAAGCCTCCCCACTAACAAAAACTACGCGCCCGAGCGAAGCCGATTAGGCCCCGTCGCGGGCTTCAACCCAACGGAGTGCAGTGTTGGGCCTCCACCCGGGGTCAGAGCATTGCTGATCACCCTGAACCCGACGCCAGGTAAGTTTAATGACACTGGCCCATAGAATGTCATGTAGGCTGGCTTGCCAGGCAAACTTGTACATCGGTTTGCATGGAAAGAAAAGGTTATGTGAGCCGGGCAAATCCGATTGTACATGCAAATGCATAGCCCAGGACATTGCAAGATTAGACAAAATTTCATCTTCGCCGTGCAACTCACGTGAATAAGTTGTCACGTGCGTGTACATCAGTGCTACTTATGCCCACGTGGTTGATCAGTAGTATATGCTAGAATGAAGAAATACGAGCGAAAATGAGAACAACACAGCGAATATAATTCAGGCTTTTGGTCGTAAAGCGTATAACCGTTGACTTACACTCACGAGCACCAGCGAGGCCCTGACTTATGGAGGAATAAGAGGCCAGTGTTTGCGTAAACAAGGCCATGACTGGTGTGCACCACAGGCATACTCACGTTCACCTGCTCGAATGGTTGGAAGAGAAGCTTGACAGCAGGCGCGAGGCATGCATTCTATTCGCTATTCCGATTGCAGCCCTAAGATGTGAAATTGAAAACGCAGACCAATCACTTGCTCGTGCTAGATTTATAACTTTGGCCGGTAACATGTCTAAAATAGTGTGGCTAGCAATGCTTCGCAGATGTTGCAGTGAGGGGTGCATGTGGCGTGAGAGACGCAGGCAGAAGATTGCGCGCAAAGCGATGAAGTTGGAGTGTAGGCTGTCTGCACGAGAAGAGAACCTTTCACCAGGCTGTTGTTTGTCGTTTGTCGTTTGTCGTTTGTTTGCCTACAAGGGAAGCTCGAAGCCTCCCCACTAACAAAAACTACGCGCCCGAGCGAAGCCGATTAGGCCCCGTCGCGGGCTTCAACCCAACGGAGTGCAGTGTTGGGCCTCCACCCGGGGTCAGAGCATTGCTGATCACCCTGAACCCGACGCCAGGTAAGTTTAATGACACTGGCCCATAGAATGTCATGTAGGCTGGCTTGCCAGGCAAACTTGTACATCGGTTTGCATGGAAAGAAAAGGTTATGTGAGCCGGGCAAATCCGATTGTACATGCAAATGCATAGCCCAGGACATTGCAAGATTAGACAAAATTTCATCTTCGCCGTGCAACTCACGTGAATAAGTTGTCACGTGCGTGTACATCAGTGCTACTTATGCCCACGTGGTTGATCAGTAGTATATGCTAGAATGAAGAAATACGAGCGAAAATGAGAACAACACAGCGAATATAATTCAGGCTTTTGGTCGTAAAGCGTATAACCGTTGACTTACACTCACGAGCACCAGCGAGGCCCTGACTTATGGAGGAATAAGAGGCCAGTGTTTGCGTAAACAAGGCCATGACTGGTGTGCACCACAGGCATACTCACGTTCACCTGCTCGAATGGTTGGAAGAGAAGCTTGACAGCAGGCGCGAGGCATGCATTCTATTCGCTATTCCGATTGCAGCCCTAAGATGTGAAATTGAAAACGCAGACCAATCACTTGCTCGTGCTAGATTTATAACTTTGGCCGGTAACATGTCTAAAATAGTGTGGCTAGCAATGCTTCGCAGATGTTGCAGTGAGGGGTGCATGTGGCGTGAGAGACGCAGGCAGAAGATTGCGCGCAAAGCGATGAAGTTGGAGTGTAGGCTGTCTGCACGAGAAGAGAACCTTTCACCAGGCTGTTGTTTGTCGTTTGTCGTTTGTCGTTTGTTTGCCTACAAGGGAAGCTCGAAGCCTCCCCACTAACAAAAACTACGCGCCCGAGCGAAGCCGATTAGGCCCCGTCGCGGGCTTCAACCCAACGGAGTGCAGTGTTGGGCCTCCACCCGGGGTCAGAGCATTGCTGATCACCCTGAACCCGACGCCAGGTAAGTTTAATGACACTGGCCCATAGAATGTCATGTAGGCTGGCTTGCCAGGCAAACTTGTACATCGGTTTGCATGGAAAGAAAAGGTTATGTGAGCCGGGCAAATCCGATTGTACATGCAAATGCATAGCCCAGGACATTGCAAGATTAGACAAAATTTCATCTTCGCCGTGCAACTCACGTGAATAAGTTGTCACGTGCGTGTACATCAGTGCTACTTATGCCCACGTGGTTGATCAGTAGTATATGCTAGAATGAAGAAATACGAGCGAAAATGAGAACAACACAGCGAATATAATTCAGGCTTTTGGTCGTAAAGCGTATAACCGTTGACTTACACTCACGAGCACCAGCGAGGCCCTGACTTATGGAGGAATAAGAGGCCAGTGTTTGCGTAAACAAGGCCATGACTGGTGTGCACCACAGGCATACTCACGTTCACCTGCTCGAATGGTTGGAAGAGAAGCTTGACAGCAGGCGCGAGGCATGCATTCTATTCGCTATTCCGATTGCAGCCCTAAGATGTGAAATTGAAAACGCAGACCAATCACTTGCTCGTGCTAGATTTATAACTTTGGCCGGTAACATGTCTAAAATAGTGTGGCTAGCAATGCTTCGCAGATGTTGCAGTGAGGGGTGCATGTGGCGTGAGAGACGCAGGCAGAAGATTGCGCGCAAAGCGATGAAGTTGGAGTGTAGGCTGTCTGCACGAGAAGAGAACCTTTCACCAGGCTGTTGTTTGTCGTTTGTCGTTTGTCGTTTGTTTGCCTACAAGGGAAGCTCGAAGCCTCCCCACTAACAAAAACTACGCGCCCGAGCGAAGCCGATTAGGCCCCGTCGCGGGCTTCAACCCAACGGAGTGCAGTGTTGGGCCTCCACCCGGGGTCAGAGCATTGCTGATCACCCTGAACCCGACGCCAGGTAAGTTTAATGACACTGGCCCATAGAATGTCATGTAGGCTGGCTTGCCAGGCAAACTTGTACATCGGTTTGCATGGAAAGAAAAGGTTATGTGAGCCGGGCAAATCCGATTGTACATGCAAATGCATAGCCCAGGACATTGCAAGATTAGACAAAATTTCATCTTCGCCGTGCAACTCACGTGAATAAGTTGTCACGTGCGTGTACATCAGTGCTACTTATGCCCACGTGGTTGATCAGTAGTATATGCTAGAATGAAGAAATACGAGCGAAAATGAGAACAACACAGCGAATATAATTCAGGCTTTTGGTCGTAAAGCGTATAACCGTTGACTTACACTCACGAGCACCAGCGAGGCCCTGACTTATGGAGGAATAAGAGGCCAGTGTTTGCGTAAACAAGGCCATGACTGGTGTGCACCACAGGCATACTCACGTTCACCTGCTCGAATGGTTGGAAGAGAAGCTTGACAGCAGGCGCGAGGCATGCATTCTATTCGCTATTCCGATTGCAGCCCTAAGATGTGAAATTGAAAACGCAGACCAATCACTTGCTCGTGCTAGATTTATAACTTTGGCCGGTAACATGTCTAAAATAGTGTGGCTAGCAATGCTTCGCAGATGTTGCAGTGAGGGGTGCATGTGGCGTGAGAGACGCAGGCAGAAGATTGCGCGCAAAGCGATGAAGTTGGAGTGTAGGCTGTCTGCACGAGAAGAGAACCTTTCACCAGGCTGTTGTTTGTCGTTTGTCGTTTGTCGTTTGTTTGCCTACAAGGGAAGCTCGAAGCCTCCCCACTAACAAAAACTACGCGCCCGAGCGAAGCCGATTAGGCCCCGTCGCGGGCTTCAACCCAACGGAGTGCAGTGTTGGGCCTCCACCCGGGGTCAGAGCATTGCTGATCACCCTGAACCCGACGCCAGGTAAGTTTAATGACACTGGCCCATAGAATGTCATGTAGGCTGGCTTGCCAGGCAAACTTGTACATCGGTTTGCATGGAAAGAAAAGGTTATGTGAGCCGGGCAAATCCGATTGTACATGCAAATGCATAGCCCAGGACATTGCAAGATTAGACAAAATTTCATCTTCGCCGTGCAACTCACGTGAATAAGTTGTCACGTGCGTGTACATCAGTGCTACTTATGCCCACGTGGTTGATCAGTAGTATATGCTAGAATGAAGAAATACGAGCGAAAATGAGAACAACACAGCGAATATAATTCAGGCTTTTGGTCGTAAAGCGTATAACCGTTGACTTACACTCACGAGCACCAGCGAGGCCCTGACTTATGGAGGAATAAGAGGCCAGTGTTTGCGTAAACAAGGCCATGACTGGTGTGCACCACAGGCATACTCACGTTCACCTGCTCGAATGGTTGGAAGAGAAGCTTGACAGCAGGCGCGAGGCATGCATTCTATTCGCTATTCCGATTGCAGCCCTAAGATGTGAAATTGAAAACGCAGACCAATCACTTGCTCGTGCTAGATTTATAACTTTGGCCGGTAACATGTCTAAAATAGTGTGGCTAGCAATGCTTCGCAGATGTTGCAGTGAGGGGTGCATGTGGCGTGAGAGACGCAGGCAGAAGATTGCGCGCAAAGCGATGAAGTTGGAGTGTAGGCTGTCTGCACGAGAAGAGAACCTTTCACCAGGCTGTTGTTTGTCGTTTGTCGTTTGTCGTTTGTTTGCCTACAAGGGAAGCTCGAAGCCTCCCCACTAACAAAAACTACGCGCCCGAGCGAAGCCGATTAGGCCCCGTCGCGGGCTTCAACCCAACGGAGTGCAGTGTTGGGCCTCCACCCGGGGTCAGAGCATTGCTGATCACCCTGAACCCGACGCCAGGTAAGTTTAATGACACTGGCCCATAGAATGTCATGTAGGCTGGCTTGCCAGGCAAACTTGTACATCGGTTTGCATGGAAAGAAAAGGTTATGTGAGCCGGGCAAATCCGATTGTACATGCAAATGCATAGCCCAGGACATTGCAAGATTAGACAAAATTTCATCTTCGCCGTGCAACTCACGTGAATAAGTTGTCACGTGCGTGTACATCAGTGCTACTTATGCCCACGTGGTTGATCAGTAGTATATGCTAGAATGAAGAAATACGAGCGAAAATGAGAACAACACAGCGAATATAATTCAGGCTTTTGGTCGTAAAGCGTATAACCGTTGACTTACACTCACGAGCACCAGCGAGGCCCTGACTTATGGAGGAATAAGAGGCCAGTGTTTGCGTAAACAAGGCCATGACTGGTGTGCACCACAGGCATACTCACGTTCACCTGCTCGAATGGTTGGAAGAGAAGCTTGACAGCAGGCGCGAGGCATGCATTCTATTCGCTATTCCGATTGCAGCCCTAAGATGTGAAATTGAAAACGCAGACCAATCACTTGCTCGTGCTAGATTTATAACTTTGGCCGGTAACATGTCTAAAATAGTGTGGCTAGCAATGCTTCGCAGATGTTGCAGTGAGGGGTGCATGTGGCGTGAGAGACGCAGGCAGAAGATTGCGCGCAAAGCGATGAAGTTGGAGTGTAGGCTGTCTGCACGAGAAGAGAACCTTTCACCAGGCTGTTGTTTGTCGTTTGTCGTTTGTCGTTTGTTTGCCTACAAGGGAAGCTCGAAGCCTCCCCACTAACAAAAACTACGCGCCCGAGCGAAGCCGATTAGGCCCCGTCGCGGGCTTCAACCCAACGGAGTGCAGTGTTGGGCCTCCACCCGGGGTCAGAGCATTGCTGATCACCCTGAACCCGACGCCAGGTAAGTTTAATGACACTGGCCCATAGAATGTCATGTAGGCTGGCTTGCCAGGCAAACTTGTACATCGGTTTGCATGGAAAGAAAAGGTTATGTGAGCCGGGCAAATCCGATTGTACATGCAAATGCATAGCCCAGGACATTGCAAGATTAGACAAAATTTCATCTTCGCCGTGCAACTCACGTGAATAAGTTGTCACGTGCGTGTACATCAGTGCTACTTATGCCCACGTGGTTGATCAGTAGTATATGCTAGAATGAAGAAATACGAGCGAAAATGAGAACAACACAGCGAATATAATTCAGGCTTTTGGTCGTAAAGCGTATAACCGTTGACTTACACTCACGAGCACCAGCGAGGCCCTGACTTATGGAGGAATAAGAGGCCAGTGTTTGCGTAAACAAGGCCATGACTGGTGTGCACCACAGGCATACTCACGTTCACCTGCTCGAATGGTTGGAAGAGAAGCTTGACAGCAGGCGCGAGGCATGCATTCTATTCGCTATTCCGATTGCAGCCCTAAGATGTGAAATTGAAAACGCAGACCAATCACTTGCTCGTGCTAGATTTATAACTTTGGCCGGTAACATGTCTAAAATAGTGTGGCTAGCAATGCTTCGCAGATGTTGCAGTGAGGGGTGCATGTGGCGTGAGAGACGCAGGCAGAAGATTGCGCGCAAAGCGATGAAGTTGGAGTGTAGGCTGTCTGCACGAGAAGAGAACCTTTCACCAGGCTGTTGTTTGTCGTTTGTCGTTTGTCGTTTGTTTGCCTACAAGGGAAGCTCGAAGCCTCCCCACTAACAAAAACTACGCGCCCGAGCGAAGCCGATTAGGCCCCGTCGCGGGCTTCAACCCAACGGAGTGCAGTGTTGGGCCTCCACCCGGGGTCAGAGCATTGCTGATCACCCTGAACCCGACGCCAGGTAAGTTTAATGACACTGGCCCATAGAATGTCATGTAGGCTGGCTTGCCAGGCAAACTTGTACATCGGTTTGCATGGAAAGAAAAGGTTATGTGAGCCGGGCAAATCCGATTGTACATGCAAATGCATAGCCCAGGACATTGCAAGATTAGACAAAATTTCATCTTCGCCGTGCAACTCACGTGAATAAGTTGTCACGTGCGTGTACATCAGTGCTACTTATGCCCACGTGGTTGATCAGTAGTATATGCTAGAATGAAGAAATACGAGCGAAAATGAGAACAACACAGCGAATATAATTCAGGCTTTTGGTCGTAAAGCGTATAACCGTTGACTTACACTCACGAGCACCAGCGAGGCCCTGACTTATGGAGGAATAAGAGGCCAGTGTTTGCGTAAACAAGGCCATGACTGGTGTGCACCACAGGCATACTCACGTTCACCTGCTCGAATGGTTGGAAGAGAAGCTTGACAGCAGGCGCGAGGCATGCATTCTATTCGCTATTCCGATTGCAGCCCTAAGATGTGAAATTGAAAACGCAGACCAATCACTTGCTCGTGCTAGATTTATAACTTTGGCCGGTAACATGTCTAAAATAGTGTGGCTAGCAATGCTTCGCAGATGTTGCAGTGAGGGGTGCATGTGGCGTGAGAGACGCAGGCAGAAGATTGCGCGCAAAGCGATGAAGTTGGAGTGTAGGCTGTCTGCACGAGAAGAGAACCTTTCACCAGGCTGTTGTTTGTCGTTTGTCGTTTGTCGTTTGTTTGCCTACAAGGGAAGCTCGAAGCCTCCCCACTAACAAAAACTACGCGCCCGAGCGAAGCCGATTAGGCCCCGTCGCGGGCTTCAACCCAACGGAGTGCAGTGTTGGGCCTCCACCCGGGGTCAGAGCATTGCTGATCACCCTGAACCCGACGCCAGGTAAGTTTAATGACACTGGCCCATAGAATGTCATGTAGGCTGGCTTGCCAGGCAAACTTGTACATCGGTTTGCATGGAAAGAAAAGGTTATGTGAGCCGGGCAAATCCGATTGTACATGCAAATGCATAGCCCAGGACATTGCAAGATTAGACAAAATTTCATCTTCGCCGTGCAACTCACGTGAATAAGTTGTCACGTGCGTGTACATCAGTGCTACTTATGCCCACGTGGTTGATCAGTAGTATATGCTAGAATGAAGAAATACGAGCGAAAATGAGAACAACACAGCGAATATAATTCAGGCTTTTGGTCGTAAAGCGTATAACCGTTGACTTACACTCACGAGCACCAGCGAGGCCCTGACTTATGGAGGAATAAGAGGCCAGTGTTTGCGTAAACAAGGCCATGACTGGTGTGCACCACAGGCATACTCACGTTCACCTGCTCGAATGGTTGGAAGAGAAGCTTGACAGCAGGCGCGAGGCATGCATTCTATTCGCTATTCCGATTGCAGCCCTAAGATGTGAAATTGAAAACGCAGACCAATCACTTGCTCGTGCTAGATTTATAACTTTGGCCGGTAACATGTCTAAAATAGTGTGGCTAGCAATGCTTCGCAGATGTTGCAGTGAGGGGTGCATGTGGCGTGAGAGACGCAGGCAGAAGATTGCGCGCAAAGCGATGAAGTTGGAGTGTAGGCTGTCTGCACGAGAAGAGAACCTTTCACCAGGCTGTTGTTTGTCGTTTGTCGTTTGTCGTTTGTTTGCCTACAAGGGAAGCTCGAAGCCTCCCCACTAACAAAAACTACGCGCCCGAGCGAAGCCGATTAGGCCCCGTCGCGGGCTTCAACCCAACGGAGTGCAGTGTTGGGCCTCCACCCGGGGTCAGAGCATTGCTGATCACCCTGAACCCGACGCCAGGTAAGTTTAATGACACTGGCCCATAGAATGTCATGTAGGCTGGCTTGCCAGGCAAACTTGTACATCGGTTTGCATGGAAAGAAAAGGTTATGTGAGCCGGGCAAATCCGATTGTACATGCAAATGCATAGCCCAGGACATTGCAAGATTAGACAAAATTTCATCTTCGCCGTGCAACTCACGTGAATAAGTTGTCACGTGCGTGTACATCAGTGCTACTTATGCCCACGTGGTTGATCAGTAGTATATGCTAGAATGAAGAAATACGAGCGAAAATGAGAACAACACAGCGAATATAATTCAGGCTTTTGGTCGTAAAGCGTATAACCGTTGACTTACACTCACGAGCACCAGCGAGGCCCTGACTTATGGAGGAATAAGAGGCCAGTGTTTGCGTAAACAAGGCCATGACTGGTGTGCACCACAGGCATACTCACGTTCACCTGCTCGAATCGTTGGAAGAGAAGCTTGACAGCAGGCGCGAGGCATGCATTCTATTCGCTATTCCGATTGCAGCCCTAAGATGTGAAATTGAAAACGCAGACCAATCACTTGCTTTGTTGGTGATCACTAATTTTGCGGCAAATACAGATTTCTTTAATTCTACAACCAAACGTCCTTTACCTAGTGAGACTGACAAAAGCCCACTTCAGTCTTAATCTAACTTTATTTACAATTGGAATTGCACCTGTGGTCAATCTTATTTAAGCAGACCAGAAGATTGAATTCACGCTTGTCGGAGTACACAACATCTTGATGTGTCAATCTATAAAATACAAAAGAACTTTCTTTAAATCCAGTTCGCGAGCCTGAAGCAAACACAAATCCCACTGTATTTAACTAGTCGTCGTTTTTCTATGTTCCATTAAAACAATTGATAAGATGGAGCGAAAATTCTTACGTACAATAGGTTTTTTAATTCGTTCCTAGTAATATTTTTTGCATATTTGAAAACCGCGTAACTAAAGCGTCAGATCGAATTAGTTTAACGTGAATGTGCCTTGTTATAAAAACCTTAAATGAAATTTATAGTCGATAAACGTTAAAATGTACATAGATTTTTTGCTCGCATAAATTATTAAATATAAAACGTTTACCATTTTAAATATGCGTGGCTAAATTGTAGACATTTAAAAGATTAAACCAATCGTTTCAAAAAAGACTTAAAACTTTTTCAATACATATGTCTACAACCCATTCTAGTAAACTTTGGGATAGGCGCCTATTTCTACTGAAAGTGTCGTTACAAATCCAGTTATTTAATTATGACTCCTGGTCTCGTGAAAAAATTGATAAAGGTTAGTTTTGTATATGATAAATAAACCTGTTTCCAATATATTGTTAAAAGGCTAAAATTTAGTATTCCTTCAGCGAAATAACGCATGTGTCTGGATTTCGTCACAAACGTGGAAAACACCGAAAACATGTCACAAAAGAAAAATTGAAAATATTTAATTAGTCTCCATTGTACGAACCTGTTAAATAACTTCATTCCTAATGAGCATATCATGTATGTTTTTATGTATGCATGTATGTATATATATATGTATATATGCATGTATGTATGTATGTATGTGTGTACACATGTATGTATATATGTATACATGTATGTATGTATGTATGTATGTATGTATGTATGTATGCACGTATGTATGTATGTATGTAGGTATGTATGTATGTATGTATGTATGTATGTATGTATGTGTGTGTGTGTATGTATGTATGTATGTATGTATGTATGTATATGTAGCATGTTGAACAAACATAACATAAGAAAAACAACTTTGATGATAAAGAAGACTTATCGCGTTTGAAATGAGGGTGCCTAGAACTTTAACGATCGCATTTACCTACATAAACTTAATTTAAAAATACATACTTTCACGATAGGCAATTATCCTAGACAGGTAAATGTGGGCATTTCACTTCAAAAAGCACTCTGCATGCATTCAATAAAAGTATATAAAATATCCTCATAAAACTTCCAACGTGTAGAAGTCTTCATGCGTTATCTACATCTGCAAATTACATAGCCAAATTTAACCAGATACCACAACAAACTGTGCCTACGATTGCCATTATAGTAAAAGATAGCAAAACTAGCAGGTGACGAATGACAATTAGCATTTAACATACGTCAAATAAAAGGAAAACACAAACTGTTTACTCAGATGGTAAAAAATCCACCAAATCAATAGCCGATCGAGCGCATTCGATTGCCGACTGGAAAGACAAACAGGTTTTTCAATCATGCAATCGACGGTGAAACCGCAATTCCTGATTTTCCGCAAATGAAATTCCGCACACATTACACGAGAATGATTTTTCGCCATTATGCGTTCTTAGGTGGTATTTCAAAATTATGCTACGTGCGAAGGCTTTGCCACATATATCACAAGAGAAGCACTTCTCGCTTGTGTGTATAACTCTATGGCGAAGAAGTGTTGCGCTGTCTACAAACGCCTTACCGCAAATACCACACGAAAAATGCTTCTCTCCAGTGTGGGATCGTTGGTGGCTAATCAAAGATCTGCGATATGTGAATGACTTCGCACAAATATTGCACGAATGAGGCTTTATTCCAGGGTGGTTTTTTTTGTGATAAAGCATGCGATGTCTGCTTACGAAATATTTACCACAAATATCACATGGAAATGGTTTTTCTCCGGTGTGTTTCATTTTATGACAAATCAAACTGTGTCTACTTACAAAAGAGTTCCCACAAACATCACAGCAAAATGGCTTCTCTCCTGTGTGAGTTCTTACGTGGTTAATTAATGTTGCACGTACTGCAAACGACATTCCGCAAACAGTACATGAGAACGGCTTTTCTCCAGTGTGTGTTCTTAAGTGACAACGTAGTGCTGTCTTTTCAGAGAACGACTTTGCACAGATGCTACACGAAAACGGTTTCTCACCGGTGTGACGCCTCTTGTGTCGAATCAGCGAGCCTTTTTCAGTGAATGACTTTCCACAGTCACAAGAAAACGGTTTCTCCGTATTGTGCAATCGTATGTGAGTTGCCAGTGTTCTTTCGGTTACGAACGACTTGTCGCAAATGCTACAAATTAAGGGTTTCTCATCCGTGTGCTTCCTTTGGTGGTGAAGCAAAACTTGTCGGTCTGTGTAATACTTTCCGCAAATTTCACAATGAAAAGGCTTCTCACCTGTGTGAGTTCTAAGATGCCTAATTAGTGTAGATCTTTGCGCAAACATTGATTCACAAAATGAACACGAAAAAGGTTTTTCGCCGGTGTGCGTTCGTTGATGACCAATTAACACCGATTTTTTAGTGAATGATTTATTACAAACATTACAAAAAAATGGCTTCTCTCCAGTGTGCGTTCTCAGGTGAACTATCAAGGTTCTTTTTAGAGAAAATGTTTTCCCACATGTTTCGCACCGAACCCGATTCCTTCCATTGTGCGAGAATTCGTGAATTGTCAATAACTCATAGGTAGCGAATGATTCTCCACATTCACTGCAAACATAAGGCACCTCCTCAAGTTTTGTAGACTCCTTATCTTCTATTTGGTTTTCAAATTTTTCAGTAACTTTGGAAACATTTTTGTTTTCCTCGATACAAGGTTTCTTATCATAAAGAACTGAGTCTGTTTTCAGATTTAAAATGTCACCGATGGAATTACCGTCGACAATTCTTAACGAAGACTGTAGTCGACAAATTTCTAGCCTACGCTCGTCAAATTGGCACACAAAATCAACTTCAGGTTTCAACGCCGCCATATCGTAACGCAGTGCAGACGCAAAGTTGAAACAATGCCGCATTAGAATTTTCAATTTTACTGCAAGTCAATTTCTAAATAAAGAAAAAACAAAATTAAGAATCGTTTAACTGAAACCAAAACAAATAATTCGCTTAATGAGTTTGAGACCTGTTTATCTGTATTAAACTAAATAGTTCATGATACTTAGTTATATTGAAGAGGATTAGAAATGGGTAAACCAAATTTAGCATAACAAAAGTTGACACACATGCTTCGATATTGCTGAAGTAAACACCAATTGAGCACGCATTCCGTCAAACCACTTAACGCTTATTCAGCTTGGGTAGGCAAGCAGAAAGCACATAGTTGAGAGAAAAAAGTTGAATTCTTTAATTCGAATTCACAAACTTGATTCAAAAAATAGAATTACCAGATGCACAATCAATAATTGTTTAATTTTATGAATGCTAACTGAATAGCGATAGTTGCAAAAGGCTATGTTCTTAACTGCAGATAAATTTTGAAGCCGAAATTGTAAGACAGGTACATGCCCGCAAGACTTCTAGAGGTCAGAGCCGCTTATATAATTTAGTTTTCGTTAGAAATGAATTTCGATTTGATTCTCGCTAGTCAATTTTCCGTCGTGCTCTGATGATCAAATAAGGTCGAAACACGTCAGTACGTTTGACTGGTATTTTTTTTAAATTTGGATGTGTGACTGACGGTAGGATTTCTTTGTTATTCGACTGGTTAGATTCAATGGGATTGTGGTTTATGTCATGTTCGCGAACAATATAAAGAAATATTATCACCACCCGCGCAATCCATGATCGTTTAATTGTATAACTTATACAAATGTGGCGAAAGCTGAAAAAAGTTCACGTTCGTTAGCTCATAGAAATTTTGTAGCCGAAATTTTTAATCCAGTACAATTAACGCGAGACTACTAAAAGGGAGAGCTGCATATCTTATTATCCATCCCCTGACCATTCATTTCGGTGTCATCCTCTTTAATACGTTTGAACTTCGGGTATTTTGCAAAAATTTGACTTCATTAACTTAATTTCATAAGAAGAGATGATCAGCGCAATATTTTCATTTTGGCAGCCAGTTCTACTTGAAACAGAATAGGGGCTTGAAGGAGTTTCCGTGTTTCGCACCTGGATTAATTGAAATTACCTGATCTGCGTTTTGACTAACGCAGCTTTCATTGTTCCAGTAATTTTCTTTTAGCAAGATATTTCGGCCCATCTTACCGTAGGCCTTCATCAGTTGCATCTCACGAAACAAATGAAGCAAGTGTTTTATTTCCTCTAGTCATAATATTTATATACCTCAGACTGACCTTTCATTAGATATTCGCGTGTCACATATTTGTGTGTGTGTACATTTTCATAACCGTTGTTTTCATCTAACTAATTTCGACCAGAGTGGCTGAATAATAATTTATCAATTGCATGCAATAACTATTCGTTTTTAACACACTCAGTGTAAATGACGTAACTGAGATGGGGGAGACCCATAATTCAGAAAACACTCGTTCATAAAAACATGCCATGAGTGATTAAACCAGAAGTCCGAAAGACTATTGCACATGTTAAATTACAATTCAAACCACTAGGTTGTACTCAAGATAGAGAAGTTAATAACAGTTATTGGCGCACGCCACGCATGTCCATGTGTATGTGTATGCATAACTAAAAAAACTTGGTTAAATTATTTTATTTTGATACACATGTACGTACATCTAAATGAAACTGCAGTCAATAGACATTAATTTACCCTTTGCACGCGTCAGACAAATTATTACTTATAACTATTGTATTATTATAATATTTCCAATGGGTAGGGTGGGGGTGTAAAACAGAAAATTAAGGTTGAAGTCACTATTTGTTTTAAAAATCAAATGAACAGTTAGAGATGAAATTTTGAAGACTATATTCATAATAATTGTTTATTCATTTGTTGAATAAAAGCCCACTAATTAGTCAATCTTAATCTGATGTTCTTAATCTTTTACTGGAGCTAGCTTCAGTTACCAATTCATGCAATCGCCTTTTTTCTTCCACTAGCTAGTGCAGTATTCCAAATCGGACCTAAGGATTTTTCAACAGCTGTTTCATTCATAATATTATCTCTAGATTTAATTTCTATAGATTCCCCTAATCAATCTCGTCATCCTATTACGACTACATATTGCTATGCGTTTGCATTCCTCCCAGTCGATAGTATGCCCAGTCTCCACTACATGACGAGTAAGATCAGATTTAGCAATATGTCCATATTTACACGCAGTTTTATGTTCACCTCTTCTTACTTTGATTGGACGCATGGTTTCACCAACATACTTGAGACTGCAATCATTGCATGGGATCTCATACACTCCTGAAGTGTCTAAGGGTTCAATCTTTCTTTTTTGGTTAGGGAGTATAGTGCCTAGTGTAAGGGGCTGTTTTAAAAACGGTCCTTATATTGTATTTGTAAAGCTATTGATTTCACTTTCCTACTTAATATAGAGTCCGGTAATACCATGACCTTCCGCTCTTCCTTATCCTTATCCGCTTTTGTGTATCTCAAACTAGGATTAAATTTCTTTCACCATGTCCCTCTATTGTTGTATCTATTAAATGAGGAGGGTAACCATTAGTCTTAAATATATCGCGTAGTCTGTCTAATTCTAACTTCCTCATGCTTTATATCTGTTAACTTGAGACTTCTTAATGTTAATGACTTTAAGATCCCGACTTTCATACGAAACGGGTGATTGATCTTGAAATTAAGAAGGATTCCTGAATAAGTATCCTTCCTATAAATATCTCTTCCCAATTTCAGACCATTTCTAATTAATTTGACATCTAAAAATGGTAATTCACCCGACGATTCCCTTTCTAAGGTAAATTGTAGTTTGCTCATTCGATTAGCTAAATTTAAGAAATTTACCAATTTATTGTCACCATGGTTCCAGATCAGTAATATATCATCCAAGAAACGTAGGTACAGTTTTGGTTTCAATGGAGTCTTATCCAACAGATTATTTTCCAAATAATGCATAAAGATATTGGCTATTGGGACCGATAAAGGTTGTCCCATTGGAACGCCTCTAATTTGTTTATAAAATTCCTTACGAAATTTAAAATAAGTGGAGGACATGCAAATACACATCATCTCCATGACGTGTCCTAACGTCATTTTGCTTCCTTCTAATATTAGTGGGTGATCAACGTTAAAAACGTGAAAAACGTTTAAAACAATCCAGAGCCTCAGGTACCGGTATATTTGTGTACATAGATACTACATCTAAGCTTATTAATCTATCCTTTTCATCTAGTACATATTTATCAATAATTTCAACCAAATGATATGAGTTAAGCAAGGTATGTTCTAAGAAATAGGAATATTTTCTTATTCTATGGCACAAAAACTTTGAAATTTTATATGTTGGGGAGTGTTGTACATTCACTATAATTCTTAAAGGATTACCCGGCTTATGCACTTTAACTAAACCATAAACTCTGGGTGCAACCGTATCTCTTTGAATGAGAGTGTTACCATGCGTCGAATCCAATTCTTCATTAGCAATCATTTTATTGATTAATAATTTTACTTGCCCTTGTAACTTATCAGTAGGGTCTTTTGTTATTTTATTGTATACTTCAGCATTACTTAACTGTTCTATCATTTTATTGTTATAATCAGATTGATTCATCAGAACTGTAGCTCCTCCTTTATCTGCCTTAAGACATATAACATTATTTGATACTAAATCTTTTCTGAGACGTTTAATTTCATAATTAGGCTTAACTTTATCCTCTTTGTGTGTTAAAACCAATGAGGCAACGTCTAATTCAAATTTCACCTTATCATTATCCGAAAGAAGCTTTGCCGTTTTGACAGCCTCAGTAATTAATTCGTTTCTAACCGATCTTTCATTAGGAATAGCCATGTTTAAACCACGGTTAAGTAGTTCAACTTGATCCTTCTTAAGATTTAATGTTGATAGATTTACTATTCTATTAGTCCCGATTAAATTATCATTTTCTTGGGGTCTATAAATTCCCAAGTCAGCTAATTTTTTATTATGTCTAATTCTTACTTTTTTAATTTCTCTATTACGGGCTTTATCACTGAAATCCTCAATGCATTTAAAATCATCTGCGTGCAAAAGAGAAGTTAACATCGATCTTAGTCTAGTTTTTTCCTTAATAAGTATAATCTTACGTTTAACTAAATCACGAATCAAAGTTTTTATAATATTTATACAAAGCTCATGCTTAAGGGACATGCCATAAGCATTTAACTTAAAATTTAATTTAAAACGAAAGCATTTAGGAATAACATCATGTTTTAAACAAATACTTAAAAAGGAAATAGGGGCTTACCTGAAACTTTGTAATACGGCATTGTGCGTTAATATAACTCGCCGTTTGCAGACTGATTTAGATGGTGTGCGCGAAACTTGTATAATTAACAGTCTGTTATGGACAAATAAAAGACTAATAATTTGATAAAATCCTTCGTGAATGCTAATAAGTTCGCCAACAATAAAAGAGTAAATAGTCAATGAAGCTCGTAAAGTTTAGATTTTGTTCGCGTTAGCGTTAAAATAGTTTGCAGATGGCATAGTTTTGATTAATTCCACCATAAAACTTCATCTAGCCAGTGTGAAAGAGAAAATCCCCCTGTAATGTGCATCAAAATTTATCAATAATTGTAATTGTATCTAGACGAATGCATAACACCAACCCCATTGTATTCAACCAGTCGTCGAACAACACAACCAAACTACCGCCAGCCGCAACGCACTGACGCGTTTCGATCTTCCATGATCGTCATCAGAGTACGACGGCAAACTACTGATGATCATCATGGAAGGTCGAAACGCGTCAGTGCGTTGCGACTGGCGGTATTTTTGTTACGTTGTTCGACGACTGGTTAAATACAATGGGGTTGGTGTTTACTTCAAGCTCGCAAACTTGATTTAAAGCATTGTTACCACCACCCGCGCAATCAATTATTGTTAAATTGTATTGTCTATATATGTATATGTGGCGAAAGCTGCAAACAGTTAATGTTCGTGACTGCATAGAAATTGTGCAGCCGACATTTCCAGTCAAGTTCAATGTATGCAAGACTGCTAGAGGTGAGAGCCGCATATCTAAATTTGATTTCCATATATATTCAATGCGGTTTGATCCTCGATAGTCAGTTTGCCGTCGTACTCTGATGATGATCATGGAAGGTCGAAACGCGTCAGTGCGTTGCGGCTGGTGGTAGTTTTATTATGTTGATCGACGACTTGTTGAATACAATGGGGTTGGTGTATACTTCAAGCTCGCAAACTGGATTTAAAGCAAATTTACACTCTGTAGTAATTATTCAAACCTCAGATTATGTATCCGGATGAGAGGACACGAGACATTACGCCGAATAATTCGTTTCAAAACTAGGCGACAGAAATCTATCAGTGGGGTTGTAAATATCGTAGTTTAAACGACATTTGGACACTTGTATACATGTTATCTGTATAATCGGAAATTAAAACTATTTTCATAAAACAGCACTTCGCCTTAAGAGCATTTTAGAATTTTTCACTTATGTATTACATAAAAGAATCAATTCATTCTTTCATTTTACTATTGTTGTACTATCTTGATAAAGTAGGATACAATGTGAGTCTTGTTCTGTTGACATGGTAAACAAAACCCAAAACTCAAGTCTCGGTCGGTTCTCACAATTATAAAACCTGATAACTTGCTAGCTATATCTACTAGCATTAATGGTCACTAACACGCGATAACTGTTACGACACTAAATGATCCATACCTGGCCCGTAATCTCCGTAAGGAGTAGACTGCTAACCACACAGCAGATGGAGTTCAACACCGGTTCCGTGTTCCTAATGAGATGGAAGCTGTATTGATGCGTAACAACGACGTTGATCGTATGCCCAGATCCTATGCACCAGCGTTAGTCAGGTGATTACGAGCACCTAAATTTCTGAATCGCCTATCATATAGGAAATCTGAAATATGCTACACCAGCCACAGATTTCAAACGGAATGGTTAGCGACAAAATGGCGCGTTTTCTTTGCGAGACGAATATTGATACTTCTAAGTTTGATGAAGTGACAATGACATTCGGTCTCATGGAAGAACACCAGCAGCGGAAATCGCCAGTCTCTCTTTAAAATTGGTCACTTCAGAGAAATTATCATCGTAATCACGGATAGCCACGCCAAATTTGGTAGTAAATGGTGCTTCACTGAAATTAAATTTAAAAGAAAAAATATTTACATTAATAAAATTTTTTTTAATTTCAAAAAAATCTTAAAGAGAATGATTTATGAATGTGAGGATCTAGTTAATGCGCGAATTTATTCAGTTAACACATAGAATTGAGACAAATTAAACCTATGTACAACACCATTATGGCCAAATCGTCTTTAAAGCAACGCAACATCGACATTATCGCTCAATTTCAGAGATCAATCTGCTTAGAAGGATCTGCACGGGCCTATTGCCGCATGTTGGAGAAAATATTCGTCCCAACTCAATAGATGACAATACCAATCCAACACCATAGCGAGATTTCATTTTGTTCGCAACACATCAAAAATAATCATTATTTCTACCCTCGGATGGATTTTCTAACAGCGAAAGCAACGAGCTAACCTTATTCATAGATTTGATTGCGTGAACTAAGTTCGTGAACTCCGTCGCATTCTTGTGCTGCGACATTCTAAGCTAATCCATAATTTTGAACTCTGGAACACACAATTGTATGACTAGCTTTTTTGTAATGACGCCCCAATGAAAAATTTTCAACTACTTGTAGTTGTTTACAATGACACTTGTTTTTGTTCACATTAATATTTATGTCAGAATCTTTGCGACTGGCGCAGTCGTACGACTCCGCCTTGTTCAATAATGTTTCCGATGCCGTTTTTGCTGGGGCCTGCAACAATCCGCAGACTAGATATCGGTGGTGGCTCTCATGCTGACCTCGCATATTTTGATGATTGGTTGAAGAGAAAGACAAGCACAAGATAGTCATTATCTGCGCCCAGGAACATACCATAGGATACGATTAAAGACCCTGTCTCTAAACAATTCGTTGTGATAGATTTCAATCTTAAGCCAAAGATCTTGCAACTAGCGCTCTACAGCCATTCTTCAACAAATTGATCTACCTGGGTGCCACGGTGACACCTAATTAGCAACCATGGAGGAATCTCATAAACACAAAGTATAATGTTTCATGTAAAGTATTTTGTATATATATATATATATATATATATATATATATATATATACATATATATATATATATATATATATATAATGTCCAGTGCCTTCGAGTATAATACAGTATATTTTTAATTAGGAAGAAAAACACCTTAATAATAAAGTGGATAACGGCCATTTATTTCGAGACTAATAAACTTCACGTTACAATCTTTCATTTATATAGATCCTGGGTTTTCATCTGATTATGTAGGTGGCAACAAATCTGATTCGAATTTACTTCTATTTCTTAGTTGGGATGATTATTAAATGTGTATGTGTATATGTCTGTGTGTGTGCCTGTTTGCACGTAAAGGTCTTTTACGCTCTAGTGTATAGTGATATCTGAGATCTGGTCATTCTCGTATTGATGGCTTGAAAGTTAACCAACTGTTTGCATTTTGGCTGTTACGTATGCGAATGATATATACCCGAGTGTAGTCTTTCGTTCCCCTTGTTTCGCAATTTTGCTTCCTGCACTTACTAACAATGCAGGTGCGGAATACAGTGCCGAATGCTCATATTGTTTCGAAATTACTGTCTCCGTATATGCAGCTGTTTTTCATCTTCAGTTTGTCGCCAATCCGATCGAATGATTGTTCAGTCTGATCGATGGGGTGTTTGGTCTTACCTGTAAATATATGGCCATTATCCACTTTGTTAAAAAGGTGTTTTTTTTCCTAAGTAGAAATATACTATATATGTGCATGCCGGCTTACTCATATGATTGCATATATATATATATATATATATATATATATATATATATATATATATATATATATATATATATATATATATATATATATGTAAAAGGAAAGTGGATGAGAAATAGTTTGATTCTCAGTTTGACTTCGATTTATTGTTGTTGGTACATCGCGTAATGATTTGTGTGTGTTTGTGAATGTACGTGCCAGACGCAAAAAATAAGACAAACTGAATGTACGCGGTTTCAATTAGGACTCTATATATGCTGCGTATCCGAAACCAGAACACAGAATTCCACGAGCATTACATAATTGGGCGTACTATCCTTATCAACGCCTTATTGATACGACCCTCCAGCTCCACCGAGCTCTCAAAGCCTGGGAATGGAGCATCGGTATGGATCCCTGTAAATAGCCGCCTTTGTGTGGTATGTTTAATTACTTCCACTAAAATCCATGCTAGAAACTTTAAGCAACATTTTATTTTCGTTGTATTTGCATATGCTTCCAACGATTGCAGTAAGGATGCTTTTTACTCCAACCACTTGTACCAAATTCCCAAGAAACTCCATGAATATCAATGGAGCCGGCCTCCAGGGAGTCAGCCGCAGTAAACAAAAACAACAAATTAGAGCAAGAAGTTCAGATATAGCCTTGGATATAGGTGACATGAATGCTAAATTTGGGCAAGTAAGAAACGTAGAATTTCATTTATGTGGAACGGCTTTTGGATAGCTGCGCGGAACACAGATTATACTTATGAAGCACAAACTTCATACGTAGTGTAAGGCGTCCACAAGGCGTCCTCCAGCCCCCGGACAACAGTGGACTCAAATGGATCATATAGCAAGTAGTTATCGATGGCGTGTCGTTCGATTTCGAACACTTGTCGACTCGGAACATGCACTTATCCGTTGTAAATTCGCACTAGAGTCTTCCGGAAAAATTAATAGGAATAAAGTTCAAACAGATGTGAGCAAGCTTGAACAACCATCTTTCCGACAAAAATATGAATTAAATTGGTCTGGAAAATTCTTACTTAATTTGACGAAGATTAGTTCCACTATACACAATGCAGGTACTTTTGTATGTGGTATTGTAGGCTCCCGTAGAAATAATCATTTGGTCTCTGTAAAATCGATGGTTATTCTTGAAGCAAAGCGCTAAGTACCAGTTAGCTTAACATATAATACTTGTAGAGTTGTAATATGCAAACTCAGGTGTAGTCTAGAAGTCGTTCTCCAATCCAATTGGAACAAAAAGGCCGAAGAGATAGAAGAATCGTTCGCATAATGTACTAACCGCTGAGGCAGGATGACTCAGTGGTTAGAGCACCAGATTCCAAAGCAGACGTGCCCAGGTTTGAGACCGTCCCCGGAAAATTCTGGACAGTACGTGATAAGTTCACAATAAGGACGAAACCGTTCTAATGAATGAATTTCATTTACCACACTATACAATAATCTACAAACGTTTACGGCGTGCGCATCACACACACCATCCAACTCAGTCTGTAAGCAGTCATACGAACATATTATCAATTCCCTATTACACAATGCCTTAACAAAACTTCCTCCATATTATCAATGGTTTCCCACCACACTTTATGGATAAGTACAAACCTAGTTAGAGAAAAAATGCGTTGTAAATAACTGCGCAGCAGTAGAGAGACCGGTGCATATCCATCTAAAATATTAAATTGAAGAAGTCAATAAATGTATGGAAGGCAAACTGCGTTCCACGTTGGCGTTCATATATTTTCACGTCATCAAACACTAGACTTCTTCTGTCAAGTGTGAATGACATACAACCAAACATATCTTATACTGTGAATAAAATATATGTTCCAATTTTTTAAAAATTGTTTTTAACCTGTTAGTATGGTGTCACCTCTGAAGATGAGACTCGAAATGAAGTCCCGAAAATTCGGAGGAAAATTGGAAAATCTGGTTCCAACATCATTTGCAGCCAAGCAGCTGATGGAAGGCTTCAAAAGGAAAGGAAAAGAGAGAACCCATCAATCAAGGCCACAAATCTGTGCACCTGGAAATGTAAAGGATTCGAGGTTTTGCTGACCTACGAATGCTATCAATTGTCCCGCACAAGAAAAAGGAGGAAGAATAAAAGGAGATGGTGGAAATCGCACGAGACTCTACTAAGAGCTCTAAGCTTAGTTCAATAAAACAAAGTTAATAACAACAGTTAGAAAATTTACTATATTTACTCCAGACATATGCGAAGACTATATTTTAGACTTGGATAAATGCACTAAAAGCATATATTTATTCAACACTTAATGTATTATCAAAAGCTGCATCAATTTGGCCACAAATGAATACATACTTTCTGCCTTAACGTTTTCAATTTAGTCAGGCTACTCGACGGAAACCAGTGCAACAGCGAGCTATCATGCACCTTTTTCAATAAAATATTTCACAATACCTCTTATTTTGACGAGATGGATAGAAGCTATAAATGTGAGAACACAGAGCACCCGATCGAGAAACTTTAGAAGGACGTCTAAAAGGATGAGAAATTTTGAAGCTTTAATTTATCGATTATCCTAGTGATCTTGCTAATGCGAATCTGGTGTTTATGGAGCTCTCATTAGATAACAAGTTGTGAGCCTGTCACAACAGTATTGATAACAGTATGTCTCACTACCTACAGACCGGACAGCCGCATTAATTGTGTTGAAGACGCGAAAATTTGTTTAAAATTAAAGACGACTATTGACCCAATCAATATCTTTGTCTTGGCCTGATTTTCGTTGTCAGAAAAACTTAATGGGAATGTACCCGGCTTCAGAGAATTCATCATGGCCAAAGAACCATCTAATTCATTTTAGCATTTAGTGGATGAGCTCCAAAGGAGGTATCAACGCAAAAGAACAGCGTGGATGATTAAGTTATTTTGTCAGGAAAGGGCGATAACCTGTTTCAGATGGACTTTAAGATCGATCACATTTGAAAGCTTTCGAACTTGATATCAGTTACATTAAGAGCCACGCTGGATGTATTTGTAACATGATAATTGGAGTGGCAGAAAAAGCCCAAGGGCTAATGTAAGGTGTGCCGTCACCAGGAACCATAGTTGTATGCCATAACCGCAGATTCCTACCTAGAGCAAAAGGTTCGACGAATGTCAAAAACTCTTTTGTCTTTACAGAATGATTGCATTAACCTACAACTGGAGGTTTTGTAGATTAAACATAGTCGAAAGCAAAGCCACGAAAAGATCACGAGCTCGTGGATAACGTGCGTATTCCAAGCGAAATGTGCCAAAGTGAAGGATGTCTTTTCGCGGATGGGTGGGCCACGTTGGAAAGGCAGCTTTCGTTTGGGGGCAAGGCAAAGTTCACGGAAAACACAGAGAACCCCTAATAGTAAGACCCGAAGAGCGAGGTTGAGTTTGGAAGGCTCCAAGGAGTGCCAATTAGAGATGTATTGAATTCGTCAAAGTTGGGCTCGGAAGCTTAGGTGAAAGTAAAGACAGCAAGACTGAGATACGGGGATTTCGAGGAAGTGGGTGGTTATAAAAGCAATAAGTTCATCATTCCGAACTAGGTTGATGTAAATTCTTACTAGGCACTGGTGCCTAGGTGAGTATATTTATATCCTATGTGGTGGAAATAGATTACCTCACGTTCGATAATTAAACATGGGCTGTCAATGGGAATTCTAATTGTAGTAAAGGGTATCACGGAATTATTAATGACTGGTGCATAAATCATCCTTTAAGTAGAATTTTATTTTCGCTACCATTGGGATGGATATTTTAGTCCATTTCAACTTCGCATCAAATACCAAAACCCGGAAAATAGACAAAGCACAGGGGCAGTAATGCATACTGAGATTTGGACTGCAGTGATTAGCCAGTTCGCCAACCCAGATCCGCTGTCGCCGAGGCCGGATAAAGTAGTCGAGAAAACCCCTAGCAATGTCAAGCACAATGGGCTGAGGAATGGAATAGAGTACCAAATCGAGTTGGTGACACCGTTACTCTGTTAATCTAAGTCTCAACCATTAGCACAACATAAGCAACAAGTGTCAGTACTGATCGTGGAAGTTGAATGTCATGTGGATTGAAATACGGCACACAAGTGCATACAACCCAAGAGCTAAATATATGGTTTAAAGGCTGTATTGCAGCAAATTAGAGGGTCCAGCTGGGTGCTCCAATTGCCTATAGTTCCTCTGCAAATGCGAAGCAGATATAGAACACAGCTAGTAACTTCAATACCAGAGCTCAAACGTGAAATGATTACTCGGGCGGAGATAAAAAATATTTAAATCAAGGTTATGATCCTGATTTAAATAATATCAACGCTTATTTATTGAGAATCATTTAAGTAACCTGGAGATTTATAGAAATTCTAAGTTTTTTTGACTGGGTTTCTAGTCCAGTAGATTGGTTTGTAGGAAATATCAGGTATAAAATTAGTCACTTAGCTCTACTCAAGACTATAAGTATAAGGTGAACGTGCTATGTGAGTTCGGATTTGAAGATGGCCTCCCATGTGTACACAACAAACGAAAAACAGAAGATATCTGATCCGTGTTGTGACTAACACTGGCTGAGTTGCAGTTTATATTAAAATGACTGACACAAACAAGCACAGGCATCTAGTTTTCTGAATCATTAGTCTTCTCCTTACACATTTATCAAGTTTCGTAAAAACTCTACTCTGCAACTCACCTTATTTAAAGCCTACGTCTTACCCCTCGTTTCCTAGGCCAGCGAATCTTATCGCCCTCTTAACTTAGCCTCCTCATATACCATTAAGCAGATCGCTTCCAGATTTCTGAAGCGTGACTTCCCTAATGGTAAAAAATATCGTGCGCGCCAACTCGTAAATCTCCTACCTCTGTGGTTTAGTCGACATCTTCGTCCATGAAGTATCAACGTGCCTTCCGCATATCCTAACATACTTACATCTTTAACAAAGTCTATCTCATTTTAAAGCCACAACTGAATTCAACGCACTAAACTCAACCCAGCATGAGCTTAATAAGGAAGTTAACCCACATCTATTTAACAACTTCCAATTTGGGAACATTTACTGGAAACGTAATTTGTTCTTTCTGCACATGTAATATTCATTTTTAACGATATCTTTATCCCCAGCTTCAACAAGTTTCGAGATGTTAAGCTTCTTTTCGCTGTCTCCACAGTAGGCGCCTCGCAAGGGACTCGAAGCATCAAAAATGATCAACCCAATATCTACTATTTACTGCTTACAACTGTATTGATTTGCCCCGATTGCTTCATTCTATCTCAGCTATTTAACGGAAATTCATCAGAATACAAAGAAGAGATTTGAACATAGCTGCCCGGTGCTTGTTCTTCCTCTCTTATTTCTTATTTTCACGCGATTGGCGGAAGTCTTAAGTGCTAACACGAGCACCTGACCGAGAACATTGGAAAAGATAGCTAAACGGAGGCAATGCGAAGGTTGATGAATTTGGTTGCACTAAATTTATCAATTTTCCTATTGATCTTGCTAATGCGGATTTATTGCCTATGGGATTCTCATTAGAAATCCATTTGAGCCTCTACACTAGGCATTCGAATATATTTTCACGAAGCACAGCTATAAAGCACTTATTTATCAAATAGTACCAGCTCCAACGTTATCATTATCGATAAACAGCAGTAACGTTTTCGCTCATACGTACACAATCCTATTTTAGATTGGTATCGTTGACTTTTCAAATGACGTACCAGATGGCATTTTAATAAATAATAATAATACATTTATTTGGCATCAAAGGCCAACTGGCCCGACCATTGAAATAACAAATCAAGGGTAGGATATGTGGAGGTGAATGGAATTGTGACTAGCAAAGTATTTTATAGCAGGTTGAGGGGTTTGGGAAGGGAAAAGTTATCATTAACATCAAGATAGTTCAATCTGGTTAAAAATAAACAAAAATTTCTTATAAAAGCACACGTTGAGAACATATAAAGTGATTTTAAACATGTAAAAATTAAAATATGACTATATCTACAAATATGTAATATAAAGGACTAGAATGATTTTATAAAAGCAGTGTATAATAGACAAAACGTGTTAGATTACCTTGGACAAAGTTTTATGAAACAAGTAGAAAACTTACTTAAGAAAGCTTTGCCAATATAAAAGATTTATTCATTGCACTGAAGCAAACGCAACATTCTGAATGGTGCCTGATATGCAGGAAGTGAAGTTATTTATTTTAAAAAAATATTATTCGCAGCAAATAAATCAAAACCAAGCACAAGCGTATCAACAACACCGCTTTTAAATGTTCTTTTTAACAAAGGAATGGATTTTAACAATATTTTAATATGGTAATGTTCCATATAAAAAATTTGTAAAGTTACTAATAAGATAAAATAAGGACAACGGGATAGCAGTTATTGTTGGTGTCTCTTAAAAGGATATCGGATACATTTGTAAAGTAGGATAAAGTTTCCGACAAAATTAAATAAAAAATATTGATAAATTTATAAAAGCAGTGTCAAGGTTAAATAAATTATCGGATAGAAAAAAACCTCTCATATAAAAATAAATCAATTTTTATTTTTGGACATTTGATGTTATTGCTGGTTTCTTAAAAGAATATTGTAATTTTAGAAAAATATTGTAAAATTTTTGAAAGTTCTTTTGTTCATATTGTCGAAGTTTTGGACTTGTCTTGTGGAAAAAAATGAGAGAGTTTTGATCTAAGTTTCTGAATTACATAAGCGGGACACTGCGTGGTTCCATCTCCGATTCTTTGTCAATAAAAGTTTGTAACCTTCTTGTCATTTTGTTGTTTTTAATTATCAGCGAAAAGGACCACAAATTTGCTTTGGGTATTTTAAGTTAATACTTGTTTTAAGGTCTCAATCATTCCAGTTCAGTAATTTGTGGATATCAGCGTATCCGGGTAAGCTTACTTAATTAATATAATATATAAATTACAAGTAATTTAATAATATCATGTCTGGTTTATTAAATACTGAGGATACAGAGCAGTTGGCTAGCGGACTTAAGGATTGTAGCTTAAGAGATAGTTCAGAGGAACTTAAGTGTTCCAAGATAGATGATCATTCCGCATATATGGATTTTCCGGGCCTGGCATCCAAGAGACCCCCTTATGGTAGTGACCAAAGGGCCTCTACAAAAAATGGCGACCGCGCCAGGATCCTTTATGCGGAAAGATATGATGTAGATGATCGTTATTGCCACAATTCTATGGATAGCAATGTCAAGCTTAATATGTACAGACCAGACAACCATTCTGAATGGGTCGAAGAAGCAAAATTTTATTTTAAACTAAGACGGATGACCGACCCTATAGAAAGGTTTGCCTCGGCCTGGTGGTGCTTACCTGAGCCATTAAAAAAGAATCTGTTTAGACTCAGGAAATTTGTTACTGAGAACGAACCAGAAAATGCATTTGAGCTTCTAGTAGAAGAACTCCATGGACGATATCAACCCGAGAGGATTGAACGGATGACTGACTTATTACGTCAGGAAAAGATGGGAAATCTACTTCCATCTGAATTTTATGACAGACTAATTTCAAAATCCATCGGGCTTGATATATCTGAGGAAGTTATAAATAGTATATTTGTAGCAGAATTGCCTGCTAGACTAAGAGCCACCTTGGATGTATATGATACATTGGAACTAGAGTGGCCCAAGAAGCTCAAAGGGTTGGACAAAGTGTATCGTCAGATGGAACCTAAGGTGTATGCAGTAACCGCAGATTCACGCCTGGAGCAGCAACTCAGACATCTCTCAGAGAGACTCCTGACCATAGAGGATGAATTAAGTACCCTCCGCAGGGATGTGGGTTGGTTAAAAAGCAATAAGTAAACTTCCAACAGAAATAGGGTAAATTCTCGGAGTCAACATTCAAATTCCAAGCATTGGAGAGGCGAATCGCGTGAGGGTGTACAAGGACCACGCGAGTGGTGCATATCGCATCGCAAATACGCCGAGTTTGGAAAATGTCCGGAGGGGGGATGCACGTTTCCAAAGTTGGGTGGTCCCCGATGGAAAGGAAGTAGTCTTCCTGTAGCCTGGTCGAAGCTGCCGGAAAACTAATGAGGCCCCCGCTAATAGGAGCCGTAGAGGGGTTGCGCATGCAAGGCTCTAAGGTATGCATATTCGTGGCATACTAAAAACATCGAAGTTAGGTTCGGAAGCTTCGATGGAAGAGACGCGCAGTAATACAGTCCGTAAATCTGTTAGATTTCGGCTGGCAGATAATCTTAAAGAGGTTGCTGGTTATAGCAACAATAAGTTCGTTATAAATGATGAACTTAGTGGCTTAAAATTCTTAATAGACACGGGTGCAGAGGTGAGCATAGTTCGATCTGATGTGGTGGAAATTGATAGCCCCACATTCGATTACCAACTATGGGCTGCTAATGGAAGTCCAATTGAGGTTAAGGGAGTTAAAGAATTGTCAGTGACATTGGGGCAGAAATCTCCATTTACGTGGAATTTTCTGGTCGCTGATATAAAGGATAACATCATTGGGATGGACCTTTTGATCCATTTTAATCTCGCTTTAGATCCCAAATCTAGGACCATTGGACAAAGCACTGGGATAGTGACTTATGCTGAGACTGGGACCTCAGTAGTTAGGTCAGTGAGACTACCCAGACCCGTCGTCGCCGATGACTTGGCGGATGTCATCGAGAAACACCTGGCCGTGTTTCTGCCATTCAATGCTAAACGCAAGGGTTTAAAGACAGGCATAGAACACCAAATCGAGTTGGTGGAGCCACTACCTTGTTCGCCAAAGTCTCAACCGTTAGCACAACACAAGCAGCAGGTTGCTATTGAAGAATTTAAGCGGTTGAGAGAAGAAGGAATTTGTAGGCGTTCAAATTCCAACTTTGCATCTCCAATAGTGGTTGTTCCCAAACCTGAGTCAGGTCAATGGAGGGTTTGTGGTAACTATCGTCTATTGAATTCGGTAACGAAAGGCGATTCGTATCCCATACCGAACCAGAGTACTTTGCTCAGGGATATAATGGGGTATGAGGTATATACAACATTCGATCTACAGAAGGCGTACTATCAAGTACCTATGGAGGCAGAATCTATACCGCTCACAGCAGTGCGATACCCTGGAGGAGGATCGCATGAATTCTTATGTATGCCTTTTGGGTTGAAAAATTCAAGTCAGACATTCCAGCGTCTGTCCATTTGCTAGAGTGTATATGGATGACATAATTATATATAGTCAATCTAGGGAGGAACACAGCGAGCATTTGGACATCGTTTTGTCTAAGCTGAAACATTATGGATTGGTAGTGAAACCAGAAAAGAGTAGGATTGGTTGCTCTACCGTAAAATATCTTGGACACACCATTTCCAAGGATCGAATCAAGCCCTTGGAAGACAAGGTACAAGCAATCAAGGATGTGCCAGAACCTAGAACTGTACGCCAGTTGCGTAGATTTTTGGGCATGATTAGCTACTATCCATGTTAAATGTTTCTTGAAGGAGTTTCCGTGTTTCGCACCTGGATTAATTGAAATTACCTGATCTGCGTTTTGACTAACGCAGCTTTCATTGTTCCAGTAATTTTCTTTTAGAAAGATATTTCGGCCCATCTTACCGTAGGCCTTCATCAGTTGCATAATAATACAATAGTTATAAGTAATAATTTGTCTGACGCGTGCAAAGGGTAAATTAATGTCTATTGACTGCAGTTTCATTTAGATGTACGTACATGTGTATCAAAATAAAATAATTTAACCAAGTTTTTTAGTTATGCATACACATACACATGGACATGCGTGGCGTGCGCCAATAACTGTTATTAACTTCTCTATCTTGAGTACAACCTAGTGGTTTGAATTGTAATTTAACATGTGCAATAGTCTTTCGGACTTCTGGTTTAATCACTCATGGCATGTTTTTATGACGAGTGTTTTCTGAATTATGGGTCTCCCCCATCTCAGTTACGTCATTTACACTGAGTGTGTTAAAAACGAATAGTTATTGCATGCAATTGATAAATTATTATTCAGCCACTCTGGTCGAAATTAGTTAGATGAAAACAACGGTTATGAAAATGTACACACACACAAATATGTGACACGCGAATATCTAATGAAAGGTCAGTCTGAGGTATATAAATATTATGACTAGAGGAAATAAAACACTTGCTTCATTTGTTTCGTGAGATGCAACTGATGAAGGCCTACGGTAAGATGGGCCGAAATATCTTTCTAAAAGAAAATTACTGGAACAATGAAAGCTGCGTTAGTCAAAACGCAGATCAGGTAATTTCAATTAATCCAGGTGCGAAACACGGAAACTCCTTCAAGATGTGTCGAATGACCGTTCTATGGGCGAATCTGATGTGTGCAATCCCACCATGCAGGCACATAATGAAATTCAGAACTCTGAAGAAGCGTAGTCTAATATAGCAACATCTTATTCTACTGAATCACAACATGAAAACTATTTGTCGATACCAAATTATTTTGAAGAACCAGTGAATGTTGCACCGGGCGAGATGACGACTTCAGGGTCGCCATTATGCACAACTCGTTCTGAAAGAGTGCCACGTCAGCCGAAGAATTATGATTACGTCTATTACTAGCCGTCTTTTTTTGAGAAGGTGGTGTATGTGGAGGAAGTTAAATCCTCCGCCATATGTAAAATAACATTGACTGATAAATTTAAACCACCATGGCTGATTGTAACGAATTTTATTTAAAAAGAATTTTTTCTTTTTATTTTCCATAACATTCTTTGTTTAAATACTTGACTTTGAATTGTGCGCCATTTTCAGTTTTCGAGTGTCTCGCACCTCGACTGTGTATAAGTTAAATTAATTATCGGACAGAAATTAACCTCTCATATAAAAATAAATCAATTTTTATTTTTGGACATTTGATGTTATCGCTGGTTTCGTAAAATAATATTGTAATTTTTTAAAAATATTGTAAAATTTTTTGGAAGTTCTTTTGTTCATATTGTCGAAGTTTTGGACTTGTCTTGTGGAAGAAAATGAAACAGTTTTTGATCTGAGTTTCTGAATTGCATAAGCGGGACACTGCGTGGTTCCATCTCCAATCCTTTGTTAATAAAAGTTTGTAATCTTCTCGTCATTTTGTTTTTTAATTATCAGCGAAAAGAACCACAAATTTGCTTTGGGTAATTAAAGTGAATATTTTTCTTAAGGTCTCAATCATTCCAGTTCAGTAATTTGTGGATATCAGCGTATCCGGGTAAGCTTACTTAATTAATAGAATATATAAATTACAAGTAATTTAATAATGTCATGTCTGGTTTATTAAATACTGAGGATACAGAGCAGTTGGCTAGCGCACTTAAGGATTGTAGCTTAAGTGATAGTTCAGAGGAACTTAAGTGTTCCAAGATAGATGATCATTCCGCATATATGGATTTTCTGGGCCTGGCATCCAAGAGACCCCTTATGGTAGTGACCTAAGGGCCTCTACACTTGCACACTATTGGTTAACGGCAAGTTTCGCTTTTTTTCTCATTGGTGCAACGTAAATGAAATTGAATTTAATTTACGCAATATGTCGGCAATTTATTTCTGTCGTTGCACATAATCTATGGCCTTTAATTACTTTGTAACGTCGCACGGCATTTACTTGCAGCCGGCTGTTTATAGACGTTGCTTAGTGTAATATTTACATAGTAAACACAACGGTAAACATCGGCTTGAAAAAGATAAATAGTATTTATTTATCAGAGCAAATATTGCGTTTTAATGAATTATTATTTATGACGTTAATTTGAAATATTCCACACTATTCATCGGATAACTTCTTAATTTATTTTAAAAACAATCTATAGGTACTTTGCTCTTGTCACAATTGTGTATTTTTATACATGGTCGCAGTTAGTCTTAGCTATTTATGTTTTTACTATTATAAATAAATATGTCATCATTTAAATTTATTAATTATTTTCTATCCGTGTACATTTACTTTTTACGTTATAAAGTAATATAGCCTACCCGTAGATACTCCAATAAGTGTGTTTAACCTCATACGATGGATATTTTTCGAAAATACGTCTCACCTTTTAATGAACAAAAAACATCAGAAGGTGCAGAAACTGTAAGCATTTTGTATTTATTTTCTTAGGTGGAAAAGTTGGTAGAACGTATCCAATCGGCAATGCGAATTGATGATCGTCGTGATGCACTGCGAGCTCTGAAATCACTTTCGAAAGTATTGCATATATTTTTATTTAAAGAAATTTCGAGTTGAGGTTGGTACACAGGGAATGGCCGCTTGTATTGATTCGATAAAACATGATAGGTAATGTGTATGTCTTATGCTTAGTCGGGATACTGATATTCTCTGCTATGCTTTAGAAGCACTTTCGAATATTATGTCTAATGAATTTACTTCAGAATCCACAGAAAATCTTAATTTACCGCCTGATTTAGGCGAGCAATTCACTGAAATATTTGTTAAAGATATCGAGAATATAAGATTAATTGTTGATTTAATCGATGTATGTTTTTCATTTTTAATGACAGGCATATGATATTCATGTAAGACGCCTAGCTATTCACCTACTTACAATTATTTTGAAGAATAAGCCTAGAGATGTGCAAGAAATAATTTTGAAATTTAAAACTGCCCTATCAAAAATTGTCGATATTTTATCTGACTCTCGGCAAATGCTGCGAAATGACGTAAGAATTTATTATTGTCATAATATATTTCAGGGGCTGCTTTTGTTAATTCAGTGTACTAAAGGCCATTCTGTCATACAAAATATTGTTGCATTTGAAGGTGTCTATGAAAAATTAATTAATATTATATCATCCGATGGATTGAGCAATGGAGGCATTGTTGTTGAAGATTGTCTATGCTTGTTGTGCCAGTTACTCGAGAATAATCTACAGAATCAAGTTTTTCTTAGGGAACACAGCTTTATTCAGAGGCTTAAGCCCTTTTTTATGTTAAGCAAGGAAGATATTAGTGGTCAAAATGGATGGTCAGCACAAAAAGTTGTTAATATCCAAAAAATGCTGCATGTAAGTTTTAAATAAAGTAGCTTTATTTTGTTTTGTGGAATAAATATAACGTTTACATTTTATTACAAACTGCGTCTTTAATATCATTCATCGTGAGTCCTAGCGCTTATGCGCGTCATAAGCTTCAAAAACAACATTACAGGTTTTTCTAAATGTGTCAATTTCATTTAACCATGTGCAGACTTAGTGTACAACCAAAATAATTTGTTGCTACAGCCAGTTGAATGCATGTAGTTTCTGTTCACAGAATCATTATTCAAAAGAAATATTTATTTAGAAATTAACTCTTGTTAAACAATGGTTACAGAATTCTTTGGCAATTCATCACTTCTAATCTACATTGCTCGTAATGCTCGGATCAGTGACACTGATTATTTTGTATTTAATTAAATAATTTGTCCACCAAAGCGCTGGTCACGTGATTACGTGAAAATTTTCCTAGAGAATAAGAAAACTGATGTCTACATGAGTTATATTATCTCATTTTCATTTTTAATGTTTAGAGCCTTAAATTAAACTGATAAAACGGAATCAAATGATGCTTGCAAAAAATATATCAAACAGCATCTGCAGCATCAATAAACTCATAAAATTCAATAGACCCATTTAACATTTCCTTGCTAAATCAACCAAAACTTCTGAAGGTTTTTTGAACAAACATTTGTAGACCATTGTAAATATTACGCCGACATGAATTTATAACCTAAGCTGGAGAAATGGGGATTTAATTAAATAATGTTGATATTTCACATTACATTTGTTGTAGGGATACAGGTATCTGTAACCATGCCACGATGTAAGACATCACGAAAGGCAGATGAGTGTAAGATTGGCAAATAGAATTATAAGGTGATAATAAGGAACCCTTGAATGCTTGAAAATTCTAATTAAACCTGATCCAAATGCAATATGATAAATAACAGCTTGGATTATATACCTTATTAACATACTAAGGATTCGTGTACTAACCTGCTAGTAAACTATATGAGACTCCAATAACCTTTCAGCTACATTGTACTGTTCTGCATGGCGTCACAACGACTTATAATATCAGCAGTTTCATTATTGTCCGTCTGATGAATAACTTACCAAGATGGAAGTCATCAATCAAAACCCGTGAATTTAGGGAATGATGTTATATTTGTCGAAAAGTAACAATTGTTAGAAATATACATAGTTTGATTTTAAATATATTTAAAGCGATTTTACAAATGAATATCTGAGGAATCTACGGAAATTATTCTTGCTGCATGATTAATTAGAGATGGTGTACATGATAAGTTAAGCTTAAGCTTTCTCGATTTCATCAGATGATTTATAAGCCACTGAAATATTTTCCAAGTAAATATATCTTTCATATTTAGTCACTTTATTTGCATAACTTGTTTATTTATCTGCAGTTTTTATTTTAAACCATGTCATGGACATGGTATTGTATTCGCCCATGTGAACCAGGTCATTTACGCAGATTCCCTAAGTGTTAACACTAATAGTGCTATCTAGATGAGGCTTAATATATAACCTCTCTTCGGTTAAAGTATTCGTCTGTCCTGTTAGCATGCGAAACAATTTTTCTAGAGAAGAATGAAGGATCGCCGTCGTACTTTAGGCAATTTTCTTATCAAGCATAAGTGTAGATGAGTTTTCAGGTAAAAATGCGCCTCTTTAGTAAAGCAGCTTTACATAATTGCCTATTTTATATGATTGAGACTCGACCGCTGCCTCTGGTGTTCCCCTGTTCCTGCTTCTTGAGTTGCGCGTCTGAAGTAGAGCCGTTGGCTCGTTCTCAGATGAAAGCGTTGCCCTTCCATCACTTGGTTTTTGAAATTCAAATATATAGACTTATGCCAATTTTTCTGTCAATTTGTGCTTCTCCAGGTTGTACGAATCCTTGTGTCACCCGGAAACAAAAGTCAAGATACGTTAGCCTGTCAGGCTATCATGTTCAACTGTGGCTTTCTTGATTGTCTATGCGGCATTATCCATTCTAGTGGTATTCCAGCTGATGTACTAACTGGCGCTATTTGTGCAGTTGCTGAGATGATTCGTGGTTATAATCTAGGTCAGGATCATTTAGCTAATTTTCATGTATCAACTGAATCAAAGCTTTCGGCTGTAACAGTTTTGCTCATGACACTGATAAATGAACGTCAGGACCTCAAAGTCCGTCAAGCAGTCTTATATTGTATTCAGTGCTACCTTTGGGGAAATCAAACTGGACAGACTGAACTGGTGTCAACTTTGTTTCCCAAAGATACTTCTTCTGGTAAGTATTACTTTAACAATATTTACCCTAGGAAGTGATATTGAATTTGTTTCAATGTTAAATATGATATTGTTCTGAAAGATGCGCTGATGCAATTTACATGTTCAGAATTCAATGTTTGCAATATCTTTTCTGTGAATACAGTTTGTTCAGTATGTTAATTTACATGTAATCTGAAGTAGCCAAAGTCGTTTTACTGATGTTTCTGCTTTGTGGTACTAAAATCAAGTACATAACAAAGTCAACAGTCAATGATGGCACTATTTTGTCATTCATTTGTTACAATTTGTTTACTACCAATCTATATTTAGCGTTTTCAAATGATCTACTTTATTTCTTACTTCAGAGATTTACAACTAGATATTTGTGTAATGTGAAATATTAATCAGTTTTATTTTAAATCCAATTTTTAGACGGTTTTAGTTGTGTTTTGGTATTAATCCTTTCAGGTTGATATAATTGTCACATTTTACCATTGTTCTGTTTAAGTAATTAACTTCAGCGCTTCATCTTTTTATTCTTTGAAGAATCTCCCACTAACGTTCTTTTTTCTCCCAAGGTTGGGCAACTGGGTGTTGCACAAATGTGTGATTCTTTCAATGTCATATAACCATGAGGAGACTAAAGAATGATACCATTTAAAAAACTAATCATAAAGACAAAAATAATTTAGGCAAGCAAATTATTAAATGAGAATGAATTATGAAGTAGAGGATCTAGTTAATATGAATATATTTACCTAGATCGACTTTCAGACTGCACTTAAGTTGTCGTCTTACATTTCTACGCGTATTATTATAAGCCGAGCTTGCTGGAATTTGGCACCTAGTTTCGAGAAACTCCATAAATTTTACAGCGACTCAATAATAATTTCTACAGGAGCCTGTCAGACAACAAAAAATAGTACCTGTATTGTGCATCGTTGAGCTTATCTTCTTGCATGTTTGTCAGAATATATTGCGGCATGTTTGTATCTATGTATCGATGTATGCATATACTTATGTATCCATTTATGCATGTATATAATGAAATATAATAAGTTGTGTATCAATGAATGTATGTATGCATGCGTGCTAGCATGAACGTAAGTATATATGCGAATTTATAACTATAAATTCATTTTGTTATTTCAATTAATGAAGTTATACTCGTAAGGATGTTTACTGGTAGACCTTTTGTGACTGTCAATGAAACTATGACACGTCTCTAGTAGACTCTGGCAATCAATTTACAGCTCCTGGCATGTATTTGGCAAGCCTGATTTTACTAACAGGAAAAATCGATTTCTGGCGCCTTAAAGTAAGATATTCTAGGTTGATAGTATCTGTCAGCTTTTAGCAACTGGTCGCGTAAGTCGAGAAATGCTGTTAAATTATTCGTGGACTTCTGCGGGTGCGTGTATGTGGAAATATGTATGATTATTTATCTTTCTTAAGTGGCATAGAAACATCGTTTATTAAATTATTATGTTTTGCTATGCATCTTTGTATGATTGTATGCATTTTTGCGTATATTTGTATTTACGTATACATGTGTGTTGCTCACCTGCATCAGTCGTGTTTCCTTAATATACACTTATCGAAATTTTGGTACGCATATATTAAATCACCGATATAATAAGAAACAATACACGTAACTTCTCAACTTTAACTAACTGCAAATTTCGTTGATCTACTATTTACCTTTATTAGTGGCGGCAATGAACATTTGTGACTTGAGGACTAAATTAGTTATAACTTGTGTGAATGGGGAATTGTGTCTGTTGCTTTAAGCAAGTCTACTACCATTCACACCTTCAGAGAGGACAATCGTAATTCGTTTTATTCACTTAAACCCATTTCGTTTTTAGATTATTCTCTTCAAATTTTTACCTGTCTCGATGCTCTGCGTGAATATTTAAGTAAACAGGCTTCATTCCTGCCTAAACGAAATTTTATAACTGATACCTATTCTCACTGCATTATGTATACGCCGTCAAAAAACATCAGTTTGGCCAAACATCTAGTTTGCATTTTTCTTAATTAATTGCAATTTTCTATTGAATTTGCTATCCAGAAATAGTATGCCAACTTATTTTCTACTTATGATAATAGATCTACAGAAATACTTATAGTGGCGTCTGGGTCAAAACGAATAATCACAAAATACGTATGCCTCGAGTGGTGGCCGAAAAGTATGTTTTCTGTCTTCAATTTTCTTCTTTTTATTGGATGCTATTGTGAACAATAATCTTACATTCGTTGAGAATACATGGGTTAAAGTTCTACTCGGCAGTAGGTTAGTCTACCTTTACTATGCATACGATGGAGCATTATTATTCGAAACAATATATTCTTCATTGGCTGTCATAGATATACTAGTGATCGACATTCGTTCTCGCTTTATGAAACACGCATTCTCGACGTGTAAGTTCCTGTTGTAGAAGCACACACAACTCTTTTGTTCAGTTTCTTCATGCTGGAGCGTGGGAAGTGTAGTGATGCAGCTAGACAGCGCTTTCTGTCTTATTGATTTGTTGCTCAGAATAAACTGCTCCTTTTTCTACTAATTAAATTGAATGACGTTATTCTCTCATATAGCAATGCGACTACATGTCGCACTGACTTTCGTGGTTAGCTAGTGCTGAAAACACATTTTATTTATTAAATTCAATATTAGGTATAGCCAAAGAATTGACACATGATGCGTATGATATAAAATTAATAGAATTTAGCTTTTAACTAATCCAAATTTATCTCATAAATTGTATAAAATTGCGCGCCTGCTGTGAATGGAGACATTTTTGGTTTGTATAAACGGACACTTTTTTGTTATTCACTGTAAATTTTTACGGTCATCATTTGTTTGTTTTGTCTTCGTAGGAAACTTGGAAGTTGTCATACTAGCTAAATTATATTAACTGCACCAAAAGTTGACGACACTTAACCTACGCAATAGATGTCAGACTATTAGGATAAGTCGGCTAAAATGTAATGGTGTGAGAATAGATAATGCACTAGAATACACTGATTACTACAATGACGACGACAAAAGGGAAATTCTGTACGTTGCCGTTCCGTCAGAGTATAATTGTGTTACTATAATTATTGTACTGTAATAGTATGCAATCAGTTGATGCGGTTTATGCTCTGGTGAGGCCAAAGTGTAACTAACCATTACATAGTGAAGATCACCAGGCATGGGCTTGGTATTTTCGGATTTCTGAAACAAATGAAGTGAACCCTCGCATATGTCTGTGACATGTTAAAGTAAATTTCAGAAGTCTGTGATGCCTAGACGTGTCACTGCTAAATTGATGTCTGGGGACGATAATTGCCCGTTCCCCTTTTCGATCTGCGTGTAGTATGGTAAGACTAATCACCCGCTCGTCATTTTAACTGGTATTTATATCGGGGAATCAACAGTCACTGTGTTTTGTATGCTGTTTATTCTGCGTGAAAGCTAATAACTAGCCCATCAGTAATTGATTTTGTGAGAATGTCAAACGAGTTTAAAGTGTCTTCAGAAGCTCTGTGATCAGTGATTCCACAGATCACGTTAATGGTAAATCAAGAAATGTGGAATAACAAATGACAAACCGCAGGCGTAAGCTATGGACTAGGCTAGCTGCACGTCATGGTGGAATATCATTTACCGTCAAAGAGAAGTAATGTTTAGTATTACAGATAGTCGGTGCTTGTATTATTTCAGACACTCCGTAGAATATACTGCTTATATTTTAATTTATTAACTAAGTAAATAATTTCTAAATAAAATATTTCACGTTGTCTAAGTATGGAAGTAATATTAATGAAAATTGTATTTGTTTAATGACGTAATAGATTTGAGGAATTGAAAATCATTGCATGCTTGTTGTGTACGTGCACGTTTTCAGCGCAGTATTGTTTTCTATAATCGGTCACTGTTTTTGTGTTATTCACTCTTAATTGTAACAAAGCCAGAGTTGACTGCGGCGCTTGGTGCCGTTTCTGTAAGTTGTTTAGGTAGGTTTCTCAATCCAGGCTAGATCCACGCCTTTATGATTCGTTCTTCGTGTTTGCATTTTGTTTTGTACAAATTAGTGACTGGTTTTGTGACTATCCTTGTTACTATTCTTAGTATAATAAAATTGTTTCATTTTATTATCGTAATCAGCATATTTTTGTTGCATTGCTGCGTTAATGATGATGACGACGACTAAGATAATTTGAATTTCCGGTTTAGCCATCACGAAATTTGGACTAAATTTGTTATCCATTCGCATATAAGCTTTAAAAAATATACTTTTCTTTCAGTCCTGAGGATTATTTGATTTTACAGGCGTAAATGGATATTATATTAAATAACTTAGTTCTTTTTATGAACTACGTTACCATTCAAAATCTCACTGATTGCGCGGGTGATGATAGTAATTCTTTAAATCAAGTATGCGAGCTTATTATGAACAAATTCCATTGCATTTGAACGTTGACGTATTGAATTGCGATCACCGCGGTTCTCTTTCCTGTGTGGCAGATTTACACTCGTTTCCGCAAAGATCCGCTTGATCCCCGTTTCCAACGCATTGAGTTCGTCTTCGTGGTGTCTGGGTTCCGATCCATCCCCAATTCCGAAAGCGTCAACATCATTCGTACTAATCGCTGGAAGTGAAGCACCGAACAGTGCAAGTCAATGAAGATTAGATCGTTACTCATTGCTAGTAGTTAGTAGGAATGATGTTGAAGCCTTCGCAATGAGGGAACTATTCTGCACCCAGGCACCACGAAAACGAACTCATGGTGTATTTTGAAAATGGGGATCAGTCGGATCTTTGCGGAACTGTCAGTGAAAATATACCATCCATCGCATTTGACAAGTTTCATAACATGGCAACAAAAACCACCGTTTGTTGTACGTATTGGTTCGTTTCGATTGTCTATTATCATCATCAATTCACGACGTCAAAACGATCACCGAGGATCAAATTGCTATGTATAAAAGCTCAATTTAATGGCCTAAATTAATCTTGATACAAATTTAAATGTGTAAAGAGTTCTATGTAGTTCTCTTCAATTATAAGTCGGAAAAATTTATTTTAATAGTATCTTAAACTGAGTTTAATTCATTTGAAAACTTATTTCATTTTATGTCGAAAAATCGTGTATAATTCGGTTCCTAGAGGTAACCTTCTCTAAATATATTTATGTATTCTTTTACTTGACTAGTGTCCGCTATCAGTGCTGGACAACTTGTTTCTGGCTTATTCTCGCACGACGCTCTAACCATCTGGTTTTCGGCTGTTGCTTTTTTGCATCTTGTTCGGGCAAATCGTAGTATCAAGGAGAAACTCTTACAAGTACATCTTAGGAAGAGTGTGGAAAGTCAGCCTGTCGCTTTTTTTCAACAGACGTATTCTCTTCTCAGCCAGGTAACTATTCAGAGAACTGTTTACACTTTATTTATATTATTTATTTTGTTTACATTCATAAACTTTAAAAAATTTCACAAGTAAATGTCAATAATTTTAAATGTTTCTTCACTTATCATATTAGTTATCTTACTTGGCGGTAAATCGATCCAGAAATCCTATCGTGAACTTTATCAGTATTGTTAGGATACAATCATCAATCTCATATAAAGTTTATATTCATGCAAGCCTTCATATAAAAAACGCTGACATACCTACGGTATTAATATTGCATAGTACATAAAATAATATCTAGCTATTCAGCCCTGTGGGTTTCAGATAGGCTTATGCTAAGAGGGCGTAATTCACCACATTTGGACACTGCCGGCCGTTGGATACACACATAATTTTGCCAATTGTAGTGTCTCCTGGTAAGTGAAGTTACGAGTATTACGAATAATAGTGCCTCGCCACAAGATCACTGGTCTATTTTTTCTTCAGTACTCGTCATCAAACGAAGTTACTTTTGGTCACCTGGTGTTCAGAGTTCGTAAATTGCCTTCATAAATGTTTCTCGAATGAAGATTGTGTTTGCGAACCTGAATTAATTGAAGTTACCTGATCTACGTTTTGACTAACGCAGCTTTCATTGTTCCAGTAGTTTTCTTTTTCCGATATATTTCGGCTAAACTTATCGATAGCCTTCAATGTAGGAGCAATTCCGTTGATGTGCATAAGTTGCTAAAAACTGATGTTGCATGCCTACTATTTGAAATCCGCAAGCTTATCATTTTTGCACAAATACCATGTAGTGTTACATAGATGTTCATCATCGTCATCAGCATGCAGATCCATACAAAAGCCAAATATGACTAATGTTCCACTGTCATGTAATCATGGTAGCGAAATTTATGCAAGCATGCCATATGCAATGAACGATTTTCGGTTGCATATTTAAACTGTGGCTAAACTTATCTCTTTGATTCTTTATATGCATTAAAGTTGGCTAATAATTTTAAATATCTGAAATTGGAACTATTACATAAATGGTTAGGCACCCATAAATTAAAATAATAATATATTTACAAACAGATTAATCTATCCTGTGTTTTTACTTGCTTTATCTGTCGAAATTAAAATTGAACTTTGCCATCACTAATTTGAGAGGCATTACGTGTGTGCACACGCGTAACCATTTATGTCGAAATGTTTGGATATTTTTCGTTTGAATTTTATGCAGCGCGAGTTAAATTCGGTCAGACGTTTAGTGTTGTCTAGCTAGTTGTACAATGTGCGACAGCACACATCTCATGTCGTGTCTTCTGTGCGATGTTTAACGCTGGTTGGGTAGTGACAGAATTAGGCCAGACGTGCCAGACGCAGAAGCCAAGCTTTGGATGATGAATGAAACTGACAACAAACATATTAGAACCAGCCTCCTCGGGCAGATGATTATCGTCTTCATTTTATTTTAGGTTATATAAAAGGACTTCCAAACAGGATAATCAGGTGCACTTTAACTGTTGTGTATGTTAAAGTGAGAAAACGAAAACGATCTTTCGCAAACGCCTTCATTTAAAATTCAGTAGCGTATGCTTTATTGTCCTCCACTCCCAAACTTACACAATCTCTCTTGAAGACGCGATTTGTAGGATCGGTTCTGATCAACTCATTGTGCTTAATGTCGAGGAACCGAACTGCGCATGTATTAAGGTAAATCGTCTTCCGTTAAATCTACCTTATGTACCCATTTCGTAAACTTTAAAATCAAATTGAAAACAGGACGTCTAGGGCATACGTTGTATTAATTAAGACATGAAATATACAGCGTATCAGAAAATCATTTAGTATTGGATGGGTGCAACTGTACCGTGTAAATTATCATTAAAAACGATTGGTTGGCTTTGAACGCCTATTACCTGAGAACAGCTTGAAATTTGGATTTGGTATTGTTCCTTGTTAAAGAACCATTAACAATAAAAGTAATAAAGATGTAATATTGGATCGAACATCGTGCAGAATAAACCGAGTTACTTTATATGTTGAGTCTTGCAGATTGGGTAAGCAAAAACATGCAAATTCAGGTCCGTCTGTTTTCCTCCTCCGCAAGTAGTAATAATCGTATTAATGGATACGATGAATATGATGGACTTTTATCAGACCACTTCTCTCGATAAAGCAGTGACTGCCTTTTATACAACACAAATTAAATTATTACAGAGATAGTCAGTGGGGAGATAGTATAATTGTTTTTGTGGATCGGACTCACTACATCATTGTGCCATTTGTTTAGGATGAATTCTTTCTTCAAGTTTACAACAATAGTCGCGTGCAGATCCAGAATCTTTATTCTTTGAAAATTGTAAAATTTGAAAGCAAGGTCTACAATTCTCGCAGTGTCGCTATTTGAATTGTAAGCCTTTGCTACTTAATTAAAATTCGCAGTTTCGATATCCGTCTCGTAGATTTATCTATAGGTCATTTAATTTATGACCAAACTTTGCAATATATGGTGGTTTAAGGAGATGCTCTAAATTATTTATGAGATTCGCGTGAGAAACTGAAGGCGATCTTTTTCCAACGATAAAACGATTACTGTTTATACGCCCTATCTGATTTTTGTGCCTCGACGATAATACCACCTGATTGGCTGCATTAAGTCGGATTTGATTCTAATCTGCTGCTTGATAGGAAGTTTTGTATTTTTCTATGTTAATCGAGTCCCTCAGCATTAACTATAATTGTTTCATCTAAACCAGACGTAATTCCCTCCAACCTTTTGGTTAAGATGTTCATCTTTCTTGGTCCTCTAAAATTTTATTAGAAGCCATGTTGACTTGATGCATATTTGTTTATTAAATCAAATTATTTATAGGAGTTTTAGCGTATAAATTACGCCCATTTAGTAGAACAAGCTTCCATAAGAATTATTTATTTGTTACTGCTGCCTCCAGAATTCTCTCGGCGTTTGAATTCTCTTGAACTCACACCAGCTCTAAAAAGAGCCATTATTGCATTCTAAGTAGTAAAAGTGATCACCGCAACATCCATCCTATTCATAAGTATTCTGCACTCTGTTTAAGCAATTGAGTGCCACAGCTCAGGTCCCTCAATCGTTTTGACTGAAACGGTGTTACGCTCCGCGTTCTCCTTTTTCACCCGAAACGGACCATCATTGACAAAGTATAGCGCTATGGGCTCCTCTACCACCATGCAGTAGTATTTATTCCTTAGCCGGGTGCATGTAGGCTGTAGAGCATAGTCTTCTCTCCGAGTGGCGCACTGAGATTACTTGTTCGTCTGGCAGACGTATCAGTACTCGATGGACCATGATTTCCAGCGTTACCCGAATGGAGATCATTTTTCTCCGTCCGGTGGGCTCGCTTTGCCGTCGTGTTAGTCTAGGGTGATAAGTTGCAATCCTAGAATGCTTTGAGTCAAGTTTGTTGTTTCCATAATTAAATTATTTTGACTTTAACTGCACACTCTTGTTAGCAGGAACATCTTACGGTGAACTAAATCGACTAAGTCAACGATCTTATCATCTTCTCCGTTTTGATTGTCTTCAAAGGTACAAACTCAACCAATCGGGCAAACTTGTTCATCCTGGGGTGCATAGAGGCAGCCCCGTTACGAGCCAAAGACAGCGAACCAACCATGTCTTTACGAAAAGATTTTGTTCAGCAGCATTAAAGGCAATGGTTATACATTTTTTATTTTTTTGTGGCTTACACTGCCGGCTCGTAGTACATTGCTGACGACCGCTACGAATAAATTTTACAATGCCGGATCAATTGCATCATCACTGCAATATTTTCATGGGGCGCGCGGCTTCGGGTTGTCCAAGAATTTGAGGCAAAAGATATCCGTTCTTTTTATAAGGACCACAGTATATTGAACGGTAATGCTGTCTTCTCCGCAAAAGTATTCCATTTTTAATAGCCAAGGCTTTATACGATGTGGAAACTGGTGTCGTTTTGTATCGGCCCATCTACTTCCTGACTTGCGGTTTCAATGTCCTGTTTTACGGAGACCTTGATAAACGTCGATACCCGAACAGCATGAATTCTGCTGATCGCATCGACTGCAACATTCGCGATACCGGCCTTGTAATAGATCGTTTCATTTTATTCCTCAAGCTGTTCCATAATCAGATGCACTTTTTTCTTTCGGATACCTAGTCACCACCAATATACTAGTGCTTTGTGAACGGTAATTTCGTAAATATACTCGCCGATTTTACAATATCAAAACTTCTGATTTGTTTTCGTGAGTGTGTCACCTACACATACTCTATCGGCTTGTATTACTAATTCTGTCTTAGGCGCCTGTCATAATTGGGACGCTTCCCACAAGGATAGAAAAATAATGCCATTCATAAATTTCTGCTCACAGTGGATAAAAACTTATTGTTCCTCCTCCATCCATCTATACGGTACTTTAACACTAGCTACTTTGGACAATGTTTTTCGAGTAACCGCAATCTCCGCGCGATATTGTATATTGAAATTCACGATTTCAATAAACCTGTGTGTTTGTTTTGTAGTGGTTGGCACCGGATAATCCTTGTTAGGCTGTACGTTTACATCATTCTTTGGAATATCTTTTGTGTGTTCTTTAGACAAATCGTTACCAAAGTGAATTATAAATAACCTTAGGGCATATGTGCAGCCACTTCTCAGTGGTTTGCGGGCTGGACAAAAATCTTTCAAACGACTTGGACGATATAGCGCTTACTACTCGCTAGTTGAAGGAACAATCGCTCATGGTAGAAATGGAATAGGGGTCAGGTTTAGTAACCGCGTATAACTGCCGTAAATTATCCGAAGTTTGAAGTGGTCCATCCTTCTTAGTAACATGAATCATAGGAACTTTATGATCTCTTGCGTTGCTCAAACAGCTGCCACGAGTTTTTTGTCGGAAAATCATATATTTTAGTAGTTTGTAGTCATTGTGTAACTCTAGCTACATTCCACATCTATGGATCTTAGGACCGCGACTTTCAGGTTAATTAGTGGGCTAGAATACAGTGTCGTACTAGATTCGTATCTATTTTCACTTTCCGGACAGCCGACTTGCTTTACTTTGCGCCAGAGTGCTGTATATCGTTTGTGTGGAACTTTGACTCTTCAGCCTCAAGTATTGATTCTTACTCATTTCCTAATAAAGTCATCTTGATAGGAGTGTCTGAGTGTTCGACACAATAAAAGACAGAGTAGATATTGCCACTTATTTTTAAATTATTGCACTATTCACCCGCAGCCACCACTGCTACACCAGAAGTCTGACAAATTTACTCTGCTATATAGTACCCAGTGTAATGGCTAAGACCTGGGCAATGCAGAAACATCGTCTCCACGGTCCAATTTAATAATCACAAATAGTTCTAAACTGTAAATTTAATGGAAATCCTTACGGGTGGCAAAGATTTCTTTATTTCGTTTATCATCTGATACTGAACAGACTAGGGTGCTGCGCGGATCCTTTTCCGTAGATTTACGTTGTCATGTTGTGAACCGAAGTGCATTTTCAGTCGTCCATCTTTGTGACATTTAGCAGTTACTAATCGTGCCAAAATATGCTATATTTTTTTAATTATAGGAACGAATTCTGAAGAATACTTATTTCCTTTGACGGTTGTATTATTCCTTTGTCTGGAGCAGAATGATATTTGTTTACTTTTAAGGTAGTCGAAATTTCTTATTTTTATCACTTTCAATAAAGGCTATAATTTATTTTCTGCCCTTATGCTTGTCTTCTATATCAGGAGTTACGTTTCCAAGCAAAAGTTGGAGTAATGCAGTTTCTTTGTGTTTGGCTGTCACACAGTCCTGTGGTAGTACATCACTTTTTGCAACCTTCAAACGATCTTGGCAGACATAATGACTCTACATCTACCGGAAGCGGGATAGCTTCTGTGCCTTGCTCCACCAATCTATCTCTTCTCATCGCCGAAGTGGTTTGTGGCACTGTGTCGAGTGGTGCGTCCGATAGAATAGGCGGAAGCGTTCCTGGCCGCCATTCCGGTATCAGCTTCGATGGTGGTTGTGGTAATTCAGCGGCGTCATTTGAAGGCGAGGTTGCGGAACGACAAGAAGCTGTTGTTAGGGGTCTGGCAGCCACACTAATTGGCATATGTATACGGTTTAATCCGGGCGACATTCCGGGATTTGATCAGTTAGTGATGAAACATCCTCATTTACTTTCATTTATCTCACATCAATTCCTTCATGCGTATTCCATATATGAACTTTTATAAGAGTCCCAATCAATTAAAACATAGTTATTTGCAATAATTGGTCAATTTATAGTACTCTGTACATGTGAAAGTATAAGAAGGAATTTTATCGGATACATCAACCGTTTCTTTCGCATTTTCTCCTTAAGTATCTGTATATTAACATTTACGTATATGTTGTGTCGCAAGGGTACATCAGATAAAATGGATAACATTTAACAGAAAGTAATAAATGCTATTTGAATCTTAACTGATGCCGGTTTAATTTAAGAGGATGTTGCACAGATGCTTTTATTGGTTAGTTAATCTACACCAACAAATTATGGACGACCAAAAAGCACAAAATGAGATCGATATTATCAATAGTCAATTCTCCGTTACATGTATTGTTTCGAAGTCATATTCTACGCACATTTATGTTGTTGTGCACGAAAGATGTACAACTTTGTCTTAATAGGAATGTCGATAATAAGTTGACGACATGGAAATGGAGAGCCTTTACCTTTAATGCATTCTGATGTGTTCCTAGGCCAGCTCGAGAACACTATTTAAAAAATGACAAGTAAATGTGCACAATATATAAGGTATGTGGATGACGTCTTTTTCTTGTAAAAACTGCAATCAAGAACTCTGCTTGAAACATTCTGTATCATCATCATCATCATTATCATCATCATGCATAGCCATACAAAAACCAAACGTGACTAATGTTTCACTGCTATATAAGCATAAAAAGTGAACATTGTAATTCGTCTTATTCATGGTTAAATGTCGACTAAAACACGGTCTCCCATTCCTAGTGAGGACGGTTTATGTTCGGAGTTTAACTTCTCCTAGATAGTATGCCAACCAAAGCTGCTGAGCACTATCAGCCCAAATGCCAACGGCCAGTTTCCTTCAGCAGCCAAAACTTGCCCATCGCGTCTGGCACGCGTGCTCTCATTCCGTCACTACACATTTGTCAATAAAAGTTACTGCGCGTTTAGACCAAACTCGAGGCTTCACATGAAACGGAATGATATCTGTCTCCCTTTAGATCCGCCAAGGTTCATGCTACCATTCTCGGACTGACTAACTTGTGCCCGATGGCCGTCAGGCCGGAATTTTTATGGTTACGGGCCACATTATATTTGCAACCGCTGTTGAAATCTTTCCGATACCAATATATTAGATTTAATTTAACCAGTATTGTTTTTTTCACCTATATTGGTTGGGTCGTTTATGCAGATTCCATCCGTATTTATTATCAATATATCATCCAGACGAAACTTAATTATACATTAATTCTGCATTCAAATTTTTCATTTGTGCAGTCAGTCCTTAAATCAACGTTTCCAACCCATCAGAACCAATTTGTAAATTTCCCATACATGCTTTATTTTTAATCAAGTATATATAGAACTTTGCCGAGTAAAGGGCATCAATTTAGTAAAACAAATTTACAAATATTAATTATGTTATGTTCACTTCAGCTCGAAGTCTGCTTCCATCATTGTGCTGACTGAATCATCTTAATACTGGCGCTTCTGTGGGGTCTTTCTGTTAAAATAATACCAGCCCTATATAGGACCCTTGGTGCGTTCTTTGTCTAAAAGTTGGCTATTGCTAACAGTTTAACCAATGGAATACGAATAAATTACTAGGTATCCTGCAAACCCAATATACTAAATACTTGAGCAATTGGTTCGTAAGTTAACTTTAAATTGCCCATGTCTATCGTTTATATATATTTTCAAAATCATAATACATTACACAATATAAATGAGTTTCATGTCAAAGGATAAGAGAGACGATTGTCTATGCTTCGTCGATGTACAGCTAAAGAAAGTGGTTAATAATAAATTAAATCGATTAATTTACTATAAACCAACATGGTCTGCACAGTATTTGCATTATAGCAGTGTCGTGCCGTTTAATTTTAAGTAATCAACAGTTCGCGCCTTTTATTGTTATTAAAGCAAAAAACGATCTGTATAATGTCTATTCTGGATAATTGATTGAGTTAACTTTTAAATGTTCAAATAAAGAGAAATAGACATTTTCAGAACCAGAAAAGGAAGTAATTTACCTAAACTTTCCATTTAAGTGAGGCGTTGCTCGAATGACATAAAATCACAACTTTAACTCTGTTTCAAACCAAATGGTGGATACACGTCTGCAATTCTGCAACATTTAATTGAAACCTTGCCCGTGTATCCTGTAAATGTGGCTTTAGAGATAATTACTGAATGCAATGACAAAAATGAAATGGCAAGCTATAAAGCTCTGCTGAAAAAAAACATGTGCCTGGTTTATGCAAGCAGAAAATGAATGTTTGGGAATAGATCCTGAACTGGAAGTAATATACAAAAATGATTGGTCGTTCTGTTGTTTCACATTCTCTCCATATTTAAAATTTTAGTTTTGCCTTTGAAAAAAAAATATATACATAGACAATTGAAGAGAAAATGCAGAAGAAACGGTTCTGGCCTCTGATATAATTTATTTTTGTCTTTGACTGTGGCAAAGGATCTTCGATTTTTCATTCTTCCATTCCAACAAATTTTGTTAATTATTTATGTATATCTTGTTTGACATCAACAGCTTTTCATTTCGATATTTTTTATATCGATAAGAACTTTAGATATATAAATGCGACCAAATATATGAATTATTGAAATCTAACATTTATGTTTATACTCATTTCATTTACGAACATTTACACAATTTTTATTTCGCATAAACTTTACAAGAAAAGTATGAAAATACTAGAATTTTTCTTCAATATGAACTTGACTGCACTTTACGATTAAGTATACGAATAAATATAAGTGCATACATGCGTACAAATATAAAGGCATATATATATATATGTCGTGGGTTTTCATTGATTGCTGGTAGTCTGTCAGCCTTATATATATAGCAGTGATGTAACAACTATTAAAGTCTGTATTGCTGGCTATGATGATATATATATATATATATATATATATATATATATATATATATATAAACATGGACACACCTGCTTGCAGGCATATATTCATACATACATTACTCTTAGCGAATCCCGTGCTAAGATAATTCGGACTCATGTTCAAAAATTTTACCAATGAAATTTCCTCGGAATACTGTTAATGTAATCTTCCCAGTACCACTCGATACTTATCAACTTTTGTGCGCAAATAAAAATGGTATCTAGATATTGTAGTGATATCCCCGTCAGTCAGATTTCTATCGTGACAGCATTTTTGAGTATGTTAATTCGAAATTGGGGCTTGTATTCTAAGCACGCAGCCAAAAACAAGGTGCTAGTGCTCTGGTGTTAAAATCTGTTTGTTTTACTCAGCACAACGACCTTATAATAACCTTATCCTGTTTATTATCTGCCTGATTGAATGAAAAATTGAATCGCTTTAATAGTAAGCCATTTTATTATTTCATTCGTGTTTAAAATGAGTCCGCACATAATGTGTGTGTGTGTGTGTGTAAAAAAACCGTACCGTTATATGATGCCGATTTATTTTCCTTGGTGCAATATGCTGTGAATGAGAAGCAACTGATATTATCTTGTCCTTATGGTGCAACACAGGGTGTTTGCATCCATTGTCTACCTGATTATTCTAGAATTCATTCATGGATGCAAAAACCTTATCGAAACGATAGTTAATTTATTCCCTGTCGTGCATCACGTGTCTTTTAAGCAAATGATATACAGAAAAAGTAACGTCTCGTGAAGTATACTCGTCACTTAATCGTCGATAGTAGAACCTCTGATTTTAGCTAATTATACTACTTTCATTTTATCACAGTTTAGGAATAAAGTGTAAAATTTCATTTCATTTTTTGACTGCAAACTTTATAAATTTGCGTAAAGTAAATTGGTTACGGTCCTCACTCGGAAGCATTTCCAGTGTTACTTTTCACAGGCATTAGCTAGTCGAACCATCAGCGTTGTCATCTATCTTTATATTCTAAAATAATTACTAGTTTCTCTTTTGCTAGCCGTAACAATTGCCGGTTGTTCTCAAAATCTCTCGGAATTTTTTTTACTTTAAAAGAAACATGTTGCACGGCAGGGAATAGATTACTTATCTTTTTCTCGAGTTGCGCTCCGAGATGTTTGCATACGCTGATATTTCCAGATTTTTCGATTTCCGGATATGGAGGTCATTTTCAATGAAATGTTAACATTGGTAAATTTTTCGTAAAAGTAAAAATCCATGAATATTATAGATTTTATACAAAATTACCAAATTATATTTATCGTTATTTTCTGGTATACAGAAAGTCACTTCTTGAGATTGTCGATAGACGAATTGGTATAGACGTACTTGTGGAGGCGATAAGTCATGTATCAAAGGCGCAGGAATTCAACCGAGCTGCGAAACAAACACAACCAATTGCATTCCAGGCTGCCGATCTCGTATTTGACTATGAATTTACACGTTTATTCAAGAAATTGGAATGTAAGTTATTAGAGTTGAACTCTAATTTTAATTAAACAATAATTGATTGCACGGGTAGTGATAAAAATTCTGTAAATCAGGTTTGCGAACTTGAAATAAACACCAATCCCATTTTATTTAACCATTTGTCGAACAACATGGTAAAACTACCGCCAGTCGCAACTCACTGACGCGTTTCGACCTTCCATGATCATCAACAGAGTACGACGGCAAACTGAATATCGAGGATCAAACCGCATTGCATATATGTGGAAAACAAACAGATATTCGGCTCTCACCTCTAGTACTCTCGCATACATTGTACTTCTCTAGATATGTGGGCTGAAAAATTCCTATGTAGTCACGACCATTAGCTGTTTGCAGCTTTCGCCACAAACACACATACACACACACACACACATATATATATATATATATATATATATATATATATATATATATATATATATATATAGACAATACAACTAACCAATAATTCATTGCTCGGGTGGTGGTAACAATGCATTAAATCAAGTTTGGGAGCTTGAAAAAAACACCAATCCCATTGTATTTAACCACTCGCCGTTTTGGTTTCAGTTTCGATGCTGTGGAGTAGAAAGTTCTGTAGTGTAAATACAGGTTGCGCCGATTTTCGAGCCTATCTTACCTTTTGCAATAGAGTTTGACGATTTCCACGTTTTTAACGAGTTAGTTTTGTGATTTTTATTTCATTTCATTTAAAAATTACTGCAGGCTCTTGTTTTTGCCTATTGGAATAGCGATTGACGAATTGCACAATTTTAACGAGATAGATTCGTGATGTATGCCTCTTTGACTATGCAATATTCCGCAGGCGCTTGTTTTTGCATCTTGGACTAGACATTGACGATTTGCACGATTTAAACTAGATGGCTTCCTGATGTATGCCTCATTGAATTTGCAATTTACAGTAGTCCATAGGCAATCATACACAACTTCCGATTGTCTGTCGTGGATATTGATGGATCAGTTGGAGTGTATGGATTGACTTGTGATGCAAAAGATTTTCGAAGTTCTGAATACATCTCCATTTGTTTACATATGTTACAATTTTCTCTAAAGTACTTCGATATATTTAGCGTAGTGCCTCGTCCTGTCTAATTTGCTTTTTATTCACTTTTCATTTTTTATCTGGAAAAGGTTATTTACAATGATTCGTTTAATGGTTTTCTTATACAGGCCATTTATTGTTTTACGTTATCGCATTTCTGTGATCTCGCCTTCTGCATTCCAAATTAAGAAATTTGGATAATTTTTCGTTTGCACGATCAATTTGTAAATATTTCTGGTTACTTAAATGTCCATTGTACCTTTCCCATTTGCAAAAACAAAAAGAAATTTTATCAGATGCAAGAAACGCTTCTTTCTCATTATCTCCTCAAGTGTCTACAAATGAACATATCTTTATGAATAAATTGTAAAGTAAAATAAGATAGATATATGTAAACATAGAGAGAGAGTGTGAAAAAAGGAAACCAATCAATTGCATGCGAGACGCACGCAAGTGCCGCTAAATGCCTGATAGTCCTCTGCTCCGACTGTATGTCATCAAACACCGTGCTCACATGTACCATTTTAAAGAACAAGAAAAGGAAAAGTGACTGATGGCGCTACCTCTGTAGGACTTGAACAGAACACATGCCAAAAATACACACGGCAGACTTCTAGCAGCCTTTGCTGGTTCTCGTGTTTCACTTTGACTCTTGGAATGTGAGGGCTTTTACTTCGCGAGCTATTAAGCTTTCTATGGATGCTGAATCGCACAGGTGCGAGTTACATATTGCTTGCCTCGTGGAGTCCAGAACTAGATTGAAAACTTCACGATATATTTCATTCTGGCCTAGTTCACATGAAAAGCGATTCTTCTGCCATACAAATACAAGTGATCCACGAGATATGATATTTCCTTTCCTCAATCCATTGTTTTAATGTAGGCTTAACTTGGCTGGAGAGCAATATATTCGTTTAATCTATGCTAGATTCCGCGTGCGCATCCTGGTGTTCGGAGACGTAAATGTGTACATGTCACCTCGCAGTCATTCTGCTATTGAAAATCTATCAGAATTGGTCTCTGGCCTTGAGTTGTATTTTGATATACTAGTGATTTTCAGCGATTTCAACACAAAAATAACTGAAATAACCTGATTTTGGGGAACTTTATTTTCTAGCATCACTAGCGGCGTGTTGCCACAAGATGTAACAATTTGTTCTATGTATGTTGAACGCTAACCTGTATTATGTGTGTTCTGTCGACTTAATCAGTGGATAGAACCAGTCTTCTGGCCATCAGAATCCGAATTAATTTCCTCTTTATGCGGCCTTCCGTATTTCGTCCGGATTCACGTGCACTGAAATTGGATTCTGTTACATACATTAGGCTTACGGTAATTCAATTAATGGAAAGAATCTGCCAGTACTTACTGCAAAAATTGATTAAGTGAGCTAAAGATCGTCAGTGAAGTCGCTAACTTCTAAGCATATTTTAAAAAAAGCAAATTCTACTGACTGGTCAAGTTCTCTTTTCTGCCTACGGCGAGAAGACTACTTCCCTCATTGTATTGACTGATTCGTGCATTTTCTCTTGAATTCATGCCAACCCTAGACACCTAAACACCTAATTAGTCAAAATCCGCTCCTACGACTGCTATAAGTGAATAAGTTTTATACTAAAATAGCATGTAATCACTATATTAATCAGATGAAAATGTGATAAAAATTGCTCTATTAATAAAAAATGTACACATTTTGAATTACACAATGCTAAATAAGATTTAAAAGAAACATGTCGCGTGACAGAGAATAGATATCATTTACCTGATTATCGGGTTGCGATCCGATTTGTTTGCATCCGCTGTCTTCCTGATTTTTTCTCCATAATTTTCGATATCCCGTTATGGATATCTTTTTCAATGAAAAGCTCATATCATAATAAGTTTACAATCAATATGTCAAGTGGAAATATTAGTTTAAACTGCCCCATTTATACTTGTTGTTAGATCTCTTAAGCATAAAATGCTAGGAAAGTGTATGTCAAATTGGTTTGTGTATATGTCTGCATGTGTACACGCTTCGAAATGAGATTACAGTGATTTAGTCACAATTAATGACAACTCACTAGATACTGTGTGTATGTATTCTCGTTTGTTTTTGATTGAGGAGTATCATTTATCACGTACACTCATCCCAGTGAATACAGCGATTTAGCAACATCTGACTGATCACTTGATAAGCGTATGCCACGTCTGTGTGTTTTTGTGTGAGTGTTTGAGCGTTTGCTTAAGACTGAGATGTTGCTATATCGCTGTAATTTCACTGGGATGAGTGTACACGTGCAGTAGGTGATTACTCCTCAATCATTAATTGTGACTAAATCACTGTAATCTCATTTCGAAGCGTGTACAAATTCAGACATATACACAAACCAATTTGACATACACTTTCCTAGCATTTTATTTTTTTTAAAAACATTTTGTGCTTAAGAGATCTAACAACAAGTATAAATGGGGCAGTTTAAACTAAAAATGTCCACTTCACATATTGATTGTCAACTTAGTATGATATGAGCTTTCCATTGAAAAAGATATCCGTATCCGGATATCGAAAATTATGGAGTAAAAATCAGAGACAGCGGATGCAAACAAATCGGATCGCAACCCGATAATCAGGTAAATTGCACAATGCTGTTTCTCCCAGGAAGAATTACATATATATATATATATATATATATGCATCAAGGAAAATTTACATAGATCCCTCTTAGAGGCATTTTTTATTTCTATATTTATAGAACAAAATTTTAGTGTATTTTTACAATTTCTTCGAGGTCATTTTGTTAGGTTGAGAACGATGTTAATTTAATTTAATGAATTAAGAAGGCTTTCTATATAGTAGTTATATATTTTGTTGCGGAGTACTAATAGATATGCAATTGTGTATTAGGTGTTGAGAACCAAGTAACAAATTAGTTCAAATGGGGCCAAAAGGGTAAACCAATGTCAGCATAAACGAAAGGTATAATCTCGTGTGCAAATTCATTTCGTACTTACTGACGACTAATCAGTATCAGCTGGTAAAACACTCCTACTTATGAATATCCAATAAACAAGACACGAATGTGTACATGAGGTTATACGTTTCATTCATGCTGACTTTTCTTTATCTTTCTGGGCGTATTTGAACCACAACCACTATCTGCGTTACGTAAGAACAATGTAGTGATACTTTACTGTCGCATATTTATAACATTCATAACCTACTTGGTTATCAGATGTACAAAATTTAACAGTTAACTGCATAGTTTTAAAATTGACTTGAAGCAATTCACTCGTTTTGCTCTCGTATTCCAATAAAAAAACAGTTGTCCGAACGCGTCAATAGGTACGATTTGACTGATAAAATTTATGATATTGACGCTTATTATAAACGAGAATCAATTTCAAATAATTTTTGATACTATTAAAGCTAGGTGATACCGCTGCTTTTCTAAACGGTTGCAACTGACTTTTATCCATCAGTTATGAATTCTAGCCTTATAAATTGTTCTTTATTGTTCTATCTAATATTTTTTGGCTTTTTGTTTCTGCTTTCCGCTAGACGAAATCGTTCACCTTCTCCAGCCGGAACTCGGAACCTCGCCCAACGACCATCACGTATGTTATTTAAGCCCGCCAATGTAAATGTGTTAAAACTACTTTTATTGTGTACGGACCGCATTGATATTTAGAACAGGCGCATAGCACTAGCTGGAAATTGGTTGTACAGATAATTAGCAGCGTCTCGTGCTTACTCGCGAATTATCAGTGGGAGCCGGTATTACGTCCTTTATCCATTATATATTTTGATGAAGAATGTTGGAAAATATACAGTTAGTAAACTGCCCAATACCGGCTCCTACAGATCAGTCACCAGTAAGCACAAACGAATGTGCACAAGACTATGCTTTCCGTTCATGCTGTCCTGTGTTTATCTCTCTGGTCATATTTGAATTTGTTACTAGGTGCGCACATATATTAGTTGTGCGCCACAAACAGTTTCTAATTAGCAACGTCCTTGATAGACTATTTGTCTTATGTCGCATACTCTGATGCCTGCTAGTAGATCATAGACACTTGTTTGATCATTGCAAGCCTTTTTAATATAACGATTTATGTGAAAAGTGACGCCGTTAGCATGAATCTTGTCGGTATTAGCGAGATATAGTCATCTTGTTGCACACTAGGCCACAAATTAAGTTTTTACGCACGGTTGCCATTTAATGCTATTGCCGAAGTTTCCTTGTCTTAAAGCTGACTTGGCTATAATGGTGTTGTGTAGAGGTCAGGTTGGCCTCATTTTTGCCTGTTATCTAGGTAAATATATTCAAATTAAATTGACCCCACCCTCCAATATATCACTCTACTTGAATATTTTTTATTATTGTTATTCTTGTTTCTTTGATTTTTTTGTTTCATATTTAATTTATATTTTCCCCTCACAGTTATATGGCTGTGAAGCATCATTTGCAAATGAATTTTTTTTATTTCTGTTCATGATGATGATAATGATGAGTGTTTTATGTATAGTGATTGGATTTGAGAAAGCGTGCCGGACGCGTCGCAAAAACTTGCTTCAGTCAAATGATATTCGTCAGCTTGGAGTGGCAGATCAGCCAATTGCAGAGAAAATTTAATTCGAGGACATGCGTCTCCACTATGAATAGGCTGAGGAATGTTAATTTGCTGCTTAAATATAACCACATCTTTCGTGGTTATGCGGTAGTGAACCGTCAGTTCTTAATTGTTGACACCTTTATGCGCTTTCCAGTACTATCGGTTGTCTGAGTTCTGGCTCATCGTTTATAGATTTTTCTGTCTGGCATATAACGATGCTTGTATAACACAATCGTTGTGTGTAAAATGATGCTTTGAAAGAATTTATACGCGATAACCTATTTTTAAATTTTGTAACGGCATACTAATGTAATTTAGCTAGACCGCTATGGTACCCATAAGATTTGGATCGAGATCTGTAAAAGCTAATAGTTCCATCGATGGAGTGCAGTTCAACATGTGCGCGTAAGCTTTTTTGTTAAAAATAATTGTTTCGCCGTCGTCATTGTTATCATCAATCTCTTTTCAGCTAAGATGCTGTGTTACATTGCATAATCGGTTTAATGATTTTTATTTTGTTTAGGAGCTCCGTGGCAATGCTGGCAATTCGTGACTGTTGCTTAGCAATTATGAGGCCATTACCGTTGCGTTTCTACTAGCAAATCGCACACTCATAGTTAAGAGTAAATTTTCGTGTGGCTAGCGAGGGCAGGGGAAGTCGTAAACCTAACTAAATTAACTGGACGCGTGCCCTTCTTGACATGGGTACTCTACCAATTTCGCACAAGCCTGTTGGGATGACATATTTTATTGGCAGTTACAAAGCTATTGTCCTGGTATGCCAACTTTGATTTGTAACAGATGCGTACCTCTCAACTTTCTGCACTGGAACTTATTCATTCTTTATTTGCTACTTCCGTGAATTATTTACTATTCAGCGCATTCATGGCTTGCCTAAGTAATAGCCTACTTTTTTTGGAAGATTGCGCAGCGCAGGCGTCATCATTTGAAATTCCACGAGTTCCGCTGATAGGATGTCACATTGCACTATCAGTTTCGCAAACATTCGATTGATCCCCATGTCCAAGCACGCATCGTGTTCGTCCTTGTGGTGGCTGGGTGCTGATTTGTCCCCTTCCTCCGAAGGTTTCAACATCCTTCGTACTAACCACTGGAAATGCTACTACTAAAGCGAATATTATATCTTACCTCATTTCCAGTTGGTTAGTATTTAACGATGTTGTAGCCTTCGGAGGAAGGAGACGGATCAGCACTCAACCATCACCAAGACGACCTCAAAGCGTATTTGGAAATCGGGATCAATCAGATGTTTGCGAAATTGATATTGCCGAGTGACATCCCACGATTGCAACTCGTAGAGTTTCATAAAGCCTACCCTTTCGCATAGCCAGCCAGTAAACATTACACGTTTGCGTTAACGAAATTACACTTTTTCATGCTGACATTGGTGTATCCTACTAGTTCACAGTGAAATAACTTTACTACGCGCACCGTGTGTTATATATATATATATGTATATGTATATATATACGCATTCATTCGTTTATTGATTTATTATTTTTCTTTAAACCGAGTTTGCGAGCCTGATATAAACACTTTCCGTTTTCCTTAGCCAGTCGTACAACTATACGAAACTTCCATTTTAATTTACAATTATTTTCCCAGTAGAGTCGAGATGGCAGTCTGCTCTGAAAACATTAAGTGTGATTAAAGGACAAATACCTTATCCACTACGAGACGAGAACCGATTTGTTTAGATAGTTGAAATATGTTGTAAGGTGTATTTTTAATCACTGGTGCTCATTTAATTTACTTTTCTGTCTTGATGAATAGCTGGTTCTTAACCGCATTGAGCAATAAAACTTATAAACTGTCTTCATTGCGCATATAAAAATCTAATTGGGCTTATATATATTATTATTATATATTATATATTACTTTAACACTATTCGGAAGTGTTATTATGAAACCCTCATCATACTAAATAAATCCAAATCTACTCCTCTTGAATCATCATTATCATCATCGTCATCATCATGCACAGCCATGAAAGCCAAAAGTGACTAATGTTTCACTGCCATATAATCATAAGAAGCGAAAAAATATATATTAATAACGAAAAAGTAATAATTTAGACAAATTATTCGTGAAATTTACGAAAGAGAAAGAGAACCTAGTTACAATGAACATATTTATCAAGATAATTTACAAAAGTGAGGCAAACTAAACTTCTACACAGCACCATTATGACCGAGTCAGCTTTAGGGCAAGGCAACATCATCATTACTTGGTCATAATAGTGTTGTGTAGTGGTTTACTCGGCCTCACTTCTGTGAGTTAAATTGACAAATATACTCATTGTTACCAGAAACGGCAGTGGATAATACTGTTTCTGATAAAATAGTGGTTTAAAAATAAATTTATTAAAATTTTTATGAAGGCTATATATATGCTTTCGAGCACAAGCTAGTCAACCCGGGAACGGTAGCATGAACTTTGCCGGGTCTAAAAAATGGACACATCCATCATCCTTTTCATGTGAAGCCTCGTGTTTGGTCTAGCTGCGCAGTAACTTTTATTATTTAATGTGTAGTGACGGAATGAAAGCCAGCGTACCAGACACGAAAGGCAAGTTGCGGCTGCTGATGGAAACTTTTTCCTCTGAAATCTGGGCACATAGTGCTCATCAACCTTAGTTGGTAGACTATTTAGGATAATGAAAACTCCGAATGAAAACCATCCTCACTAGGAGTGGACGACCTAGCGTTTTTTACAGTCCACATACAACCATGAACAATACTCCTCGTGAAAATACTGTATTATGCTCTATTATATTTTACCGAAGACTCGTTTGGCAAGCCAGTAGGAATTAGCTATAGAGCAAATCTAATGAAAAAATCTTGCGAGGCTATCTTTTTAATACCAGAAAATATATTCTTGCTAACATACATAGACTCTATGGTGCTTTCATTGACTTTAGACTAATAAAAAGTGGTAAAGCCATGTGTTAATTAATTGTCGCAAGGCTCTAGTTGAACTCATTGTACAAGGAACATATCTCTTTTCATGTATGCTTATTTGGCGCCTTGTGTCGATTTATTTTGCTGTCATTCACTTATAATTGCTACATAGGAGATTCTTTCTCCTTAGGTTTACCCAGAATCGGCACATAAAGGTATCAGTTTATGTTTACTGAAATATTACAATATTTGTCAAATTTTTCATCTGTGTTGACAGTATTCTGACTGATATTTCCAAACTATAACAAGAAGCCATTTTAACTAGACGCATTCGCTTTATGCTCAATCACTTATTTGTAAGTTTGCTAGTATAGAGCGCAGCCCTTTAGTAAAAGAATTTACAAATAAATATTTCTCATTCACGTCTGCATCGCGACAGCTGTCCATTATTGTACCGCCCTTTCTTCGTCTTAATTCGTGCACTTCTGTGAGGAATTTCTGTTGTATTCACATCAGCCCTAAATAAAGCCATTTGAGCGTTCTCGGCCTCAAAGTTGGATACCAAAACGATATTCCCCAAGTATTTTTTTAATATGCATAACTGTATGTTGGCTTTGAAAAAGCACTAAGTTGCCTGGTCTAAGTAGAAGTTGAGATTTTATGCGTCAACTCTCGTCATTGATTCGCCTATAATAATTTAATCTTACATCGAAGAAGTGCCACTGGTGTAGCCAAGACCATCACACTGGCTTAATAGAAACTGAGTGTATTTGTTTATAATATTGTTGCATCTTCTCAGTTTGCTTATTGAATCATAAGCGGACTTGCTATACACGAATAACTGAAAATGTAAGTTAAAAACAACATTGCTGCTCCTATTGAGCAATTTGTAAACGTTGCGTGTTTTTAATTATAAATTAAACTTTGTCCGAATTAATCGAACCAAAAAATCATAAGATGGTCCACTTTTGTCGACATCCTTTATTTTTCTTTGGAATGTTGCAGTCTATGATGACTGGACTTGTTAACAATGGTGTTTCTAGTGAATTACACAATGCGGAATCAGCCAAACTTCAAGCTGAAGTTGACAGACTTAATCAATTACTCCAAACTCAATCGGACGAGCTGGTCAAACTTTATGAACAGCTGAAGAAGCAAAATCAATCACCTGTAACATCACCGACAGACAAGAATCTGCACCATCAACCTGAACATGCCCTAAACAAGTTTGAAAGTGAAAGCGAGGAATATCGGCGTCAGTTAGATTACTTGAAGGAGCAGAACACCAGTCTTCAAGCTAGTCTCAAGGAGAAAAATACAATGATTTTGGTAAGATTTCGACTATTGATTATTGGCGCCTATTCTGTGGTTATTCTATTAGGAATTTAATAAAATCTCACTTACTAAATGAGCTGTACTTTACTCACTTCATCTATGCTTCAGTAACTATCGACAGATTATTCCTTAAATGAACTTTCATTCTTGGTTTAAGCACTAATCTCTTTATTCATTCAGTCGTACGAAATCGTAAATATATAGTCAATCGCACGTACTGATGTGTTTCGATCTGTTTTCTCCGTCATAACACAACCGCAAACTGGCTAATGAGCTAAACAAGTTATATCTGTGAATTTCATCCACAATAGTCTGGCATGCGTTGTCTTTAAACAATAATTGATTGCGTGGGTGGTGGTAACAATTCTTTAAATCAAGTTTGCGAGCTTGAAGTAAACAAGAATCACGTTGTGTTTAACCAGTCGTCGAACAACATAGCAGAAGTGCGCACTGCTGGCGGTAGTTTTGTTATGTTGTTCGACGACTGGCTAAATACAATGTATTGTATTTGACAGGATCTGTCTGCAGTACAGTATCCAAGATGTCACGAGCAACATTTTGCAGCTTACACAACATGCAATGGAAAAATCATTGTTTGTGTCGGCATTTATAGCAACTCTTTAAATGAAGTTTCGAACACTTCAGTTAAACACGAACCCCATTTTCTTCGTCGAATCGCAGAACATTGCAAGTATATAGTCAATCGTACTTGTTGATGCGTTTCGTGCTCCGATGATGTCCATTTTAGTTTAAAAAACATCAGTATGTGTGACTGCTATTAGCTTTTTAAGCTGTGTGACTGAATGAATAAAACGGGATTGTGTTTGTCTGAAGTATTCCAACTTTATTTTTTATATCGTTATCACCGCTTACAAAAGCATGATTCTCAATTATTTACAATTGCGTCCATAATCTTTAATTTTGTTTAATCACGCAATACATCATATTATCAATTGCACTCTGGTGTACGTGTGGGATACTGGTGTCTTGTTATGCCTACCGGTGGATTGGTTGAAAACCAGCTTGATATCCGACCATCCCTAACTAGCTGTTTCGGAAACTAGCATGAGGATTTGCGGTACTATCTAAATAATAATCTTATATCTGTTAAATCCTCGAAATGTGGACCACATTTGCTTAAATCTGCTATCATGAGTATTGTGCTGTGTATATATGTGATTAGAGGCCTTATGAAAGATAAGGAAATGCTGTGCCAAAACGTGGCCAGTCAACAAAGATTACATCGTGCCTCATTTCCAGTGGTTAGTATGAACGATGGTGATGCCTTCGGAAGGAAGGAACGAATCCGCGAAACTAATGGTGCAAGAGATGAGAATACGGATCGCGAAAGCTAGAGTAGCTTTCTCGAACCTTCGTCATTTATGGAGAAATGCGAATATTTCACTTTGCCTTAAAGGTCGTGTTTACAATGCATCTGTACGCGCAGTCTTACTATACGCTAGTGAAACTTGGCCTCTTAGAGTTGATGATCTGAGACGCTTACAGGCATTCGATCATCGCTGTTTGAGAAGTATAGCACATGTCGGTTACCAACAACGAATAACTAACGTTGACATCCGTAGACGTATTTTTGGATCTGACAATAAGTGCTCGTCTTTAGAAAAGCAAATAAGGCTCCATCAACTTCGTTGGCTCGGTCACGTTTTGCGTATGACCTCATTCCGATTGCCCAATAGAGCTCTGTTCTCTCATCCAGCACCAAATTGGCGTAAGAAACAAGGTGGGCAGATTTTGACATGGCAGAAACAATTAAAGTCACTTACATCCAAATTGGGTAGTATAGGATCCACTCGTCTGCCGGGATGGGGTCCTCGTGCACATCACAGTTCTTGGTTAGAAACCCTTAGCGATATGGCAGCGAATCGAGCTCAGTGGCGATCTTGTTGCAGATGTATAGTAGAATCATCTTCGTAACTTTCTTTTCTTAGTAGGGCAAAGTTAGCTGCGAGGTTCGGTTTGTTTATGACGTGATACGGTGAAATCCGCAAGGAAGCTGTGTTGCTGATGTCGCCTTGCCCGAATGCTAACTTGGCCATAATGGTGTTGTGGAGAGGTTTAGTTTGCCTCATTTCTGTGAGTTATCCTGATAAATTTACTCATAGTAGCAAGGTTTTCCTTCTCTCTCTACCCCTCTCCTCTCTCGTAAATCTCAATAATAATTTATCTAAATTCACTTTTTTTTCACTCCTTATGGTTATATGGCAGTGAAACATTAGTCAATTTGACTTTTGTGTGGCTGGACATGATGATGATGATGATGATGATGATGATGATGATGGTGCAAAGTTACAACCCGCGAATGCATATCACGGAGAGTCAACATAATCGTAAATAGTTTGTTCATTTCACCGATATTGTTTGGTTCGGTTTTACGGATTCCCTCAGAATTAACTATAAATGTGTCGTCCAGCCTAGATTTAATAAACCACAACTCCGCAGTCAGAGTGTTCATTTGTGCAGACAGTATTCGTACTAAGTTTTCTAATCCGTCAGAAGAAGTCCTCTTGCTCAACACAACCGCTTTATTTTTAATCTACTATTTATAGGAGTTTGCTCGCATAAAGTGCATCCGTTTGATAAAACAAAATACAAATATTATTATTTCTTATTCACTTCTGCGGCTCGAATGCTGCTTCCATCATTGTCCTGACTGTTTCATCTTAATTCGTATACTTCTGCGAAGACTTGCTTCATTCACATCAGCCTAAGATTGGCGCGTTCTCAGCCTCAAAGTTGGCCACTGTTACATTGCTTTCGTAATAATCATAGTAAAATTGTCATTCAGACAGGTAGATGCTATGCTTCAAGCAAAGACAGTACGTTAGTCCGTTGCTTTTTCGCGCTCGCAACTAAATTAAACCTGATGGTCCATGTTGTTTAAAACTGAAATTCATTTATTTCTAAATCTTAATTTATGATTATGAAAGTGTCATCAACGTACTTTAGATGCGTTTTACAGGATTTTTGAATTAGTTGTTGTAGGTTTGATGTTTCAATATAGAGCATGTAGACAGAAACTCTTAGACTTCCTGACAGACTGCCAATAAACATTCCATCGATTTGCGTGAAATATTGAACGTTGTGTGTATATATTAAGAAAAATTTTAAATGAATTTTAGATATGGAGAATGATGAGAGGTTACTATCGATGAAGGTTTAGAGGTATTCGATGCTTGTAAATAGACTGCAAATCGCGAACAAAATTATTTGACATAATTTTTACTGCCTGTATGATTCTGCGAACCTAGTAACAAATTAGTTCAGTTGTGACCAGAAGGATAAACCAAAGGCAGCATGAACGGGGAGTATAATCTCATGCACATTCGTTTCGTGCTTACTGGCGACTCATCAGTAGGAGCCGGTATTACGCCCCTTAACCACTATATATTTTGTAGAAGAATGTGGAATAATAGGATGTCCTTATTATATATATATATATATATATATATATATATATATATATATATATATATATATATATATATATATAAGTAGCAACAAACGCTGCTCGTGAGTTGGAACCTAGGAGATGTTATTAAGATAACAATTTCTTTCTTTACTGTGCTAAAATATTGTGAGCAACAAGTTGACATAGTTTTGTCGGTTTGAATTAATCTGCCGATCTTCAGTAAAACTACAATGTTTCTTTACTACAATGCTCGTGGTGTTATTTTATTCTTTCTTCTTACAGTGTATGACCATTTTTGTTAGCCATCTTATTTTTCCTCTACAGCTAATTATACTTAACGACTCGTTTCGATAATTTATTATCCTAATTCGAACATGAACGGTTTAAAAATAGGATTAGTGCTTATTTTAAGTCTAAAATATTTCTTACTGTAATATAAATCTGCTATATAATAATGTTATGCTTTCGCAAACATAGAATTGCAAAATATAAACTACTAGTTGTTAAATCGGCTTTTGTAGAATTTTTTTACAACTTATTTTTTATCCTGGCTGAACCGTTTGTCTTCATGGTTACTGTGTTCTTATCCACTCTTGTATACCTTAATTTCATGATAGGATTTGAAGAGGGATTTGCATCAGGCTCTTCAAGATCATGATGCTCTGAAACTGGAACACGAAGATTTGCTTCTCATTTTCGTCGAGCAAAGGGGGAAGATAAAGCGTTTGCGCAACCGACTGCGCGAAAACGCCATACAGGTGGCACCAGAAGATGATGTAAGCGACGAGGAAGATGATGGCGAGGAGGATGAAAAGACTGATCAGGTACGGAATAAAACTGGGCTGGTTGCCACGAATGAAGTCATGCACCTAAATAGCACTGGAACTAGCACACTAAGTGCAAACTGTACTATTACTAAAGCTACAGGAAATGAAGTGGACGCTGTGACTAATGCGAAGACAAAAGTTGGTACCGAAAAGGTTTTTGCTACATTTGATGAACTGGAGGCACCCAATACTAACACGGAATGTTCAGTTGTCAACGGTGTAATCCACAACTCCAGTAAAGTCAACCGCGAATTAGCAACGGAAGCCGTATATAACACATCTGCTATAAATCAGGAAGTAAACACCAAAACTGGATTTGACAACGATAGACAAATAATGAATGCTCCAACCAGCCTTGACAATTCTACTGCATCCCATGAATTCGGCTCGTCGGTGCCAAATTTATCTGCCATTACGCGACCAGTCGAACAGCCCGACAATATCATCCCAAGTAGTTGTAGAGCAAATTATACCGGCAACACTATGGAAGGCGTACCACGGTATCAAGTCACAGATGAGGTGCCTGCTGTTTCATTTGCCTTAACACCTGTTAGCAGATCAACGCCGTTTGATGGACAGCAGACGGTACCAGAGATGAGTGAGTTTCCGATCGAAAAATATAGTTGTCTATTCATATTTATATGGACACACGTAAGCTATTTAAATGTGTCAAAAAGTGACAATTCTGTAAAATCTTCAAACCCCTACTTAATTTGATTTTTTGATGTTGCAATGCAAGTTCACCTGTTCTCGTCAGCTCTTTATTGTATAAACTAATTGTTTGTAGTAGATATTAACTTTATGACATAATCTACTTATCGAGCTTCACGGTATAATCTCGAATCCGAATGGAAGAGCAGTTTCGGCTGTCTGTGTCAAATGAACACCATTCTCTTGAATGAGCTTGTTCATTTTAACGGTTCCAATGCCTGTCTTTCGTAAAAGAAAATTAGTCATAGTCAGTGGGAATTTTTTTTAAATAATTCAATTGATTAAGCATCGATAGTAAAGATCGTGCTTTATATAATTTATTTACATGATGCATGCCGACAGTGCGTTGTCTACTGTATAATGCGAAGCCAAAGCTAAGTTCTGCGTGGGAATTCCGGTCATTGGATTCGTGAACGTGTAAATGCCAAATGTGAACCGTTATGCTAATTGAAAAGAGGAACGCTTTCAAACGATGACGTGTTGTTTCTGAATATGAATGGCGGTCGGGAATTTTGATTATCTAGCCTAGGTTGGATATTTTTGCACTTATCCTATCCTTTGAAATAACCCCAGTATTGCATCATCTCAAATGTCACGAGTAAAACAATTGGTCTGACGTGTGCACATGATAAATTGACATCTAGTGACTGCAGTTACATGAATGCCGGTCGAGCATTTTAATCATCTATACGACGCTACATCTTTATGCACTCCTATCCTTTGAAATGACCCGTGTATTGCATCATTTAAAATAACAGGAATAAAATAATTGTTCTAATGCGTGCAGATGATAAGTTAACGTCCAGTGACTGCAGTTACACTTGTTTTCATTCCGCCTTTTTTTCTTGTGTGGTACAACTGATAGCACTCGTATGTCGGTAAAATCTTGAATCTTTCATATTTCTAGGTGCATCGATTTTATTTTGTCTTGATTGATGGGTTCTCACTTGTGCCTTCATTCTGAAGCCGTACATTAGCCACTTGTCCGAAAATGACGTTCGCACCAGTTTCCGAATTTTCGGGACTTCATTTCCAGTTCCATCGTCAGGGTTGTTTACAGCGCTGCGCAAAGTACATCAACATTTATGCAGTTACACTTTGTTGGATTTACATTTGTATTAATTATATGTAATAGATTACGTATCAGTAATGTATACACGCACACATAAGCATACATGTCGCCGCCTACTTAATTAAATGACAGTTGGTATAAAATTAGCCTGTCATAAGTAGAAATCGAGGGGCTAGAGTAGAATTTAACACTTGCTTTGTTTGTTTGTCTTTCATTTACTTTGGCATAATTTATTTGACTCCTCGCCACCCTAAAATGTGAGAACTGCCCGATTATCTTCCAATAGATTCCCTCGTGGATATTGTTGTTCTTTTACGCTTGGTTATTGATTAGCGCTGGCAACCATCCCTTAGCTATCGTATGCTCACTTTCCACTGATTGATGTGCATAATAGACTCTGATAACTTGTCAATACTTATATTCTGTTCTATGCTTCGTGCTTGCCTCAGTTGTGCACATAATTTGGCCAACATACAGAAGATTACAAACTCGTGATGCAGTTAATAGTTAATTTTCACCGTTTGGTCAATATGTTTACTACCTAGAGTAGGAGATTTTTAAAGCGGTTTAAACAATATATTTTGATGCCATGACCATCCGTAGGTTCTTAGCTCCATCTGGTTTTACTCACGTAGAATCTATGGTAACGTGATACGTATTAGAATTTTAAATACTGTTTGTTGCGGAGAACTAATACATATGTATTAGGTGTTGCGAACCTAGTAACAAATTAGTTCAGTTGTGACCAGAAGGATAAACCAAAGGCAGCATGAACGGAAAGTATAATCTCATGCACATTCGTTTCGTGCTTACTGGCGACTCATCAGTAGGAGCCGGTATTACTTGCATATATATTAGTTCTTCGCAACAAACAGTATTTAACTGTAATATATTGAATTGAATGATGTCATGCTTACCGCGAAATGTGATAACTGATATCGATGAAGGCCAGAGCGTATGGTTTAACTGGAGTAACAGGTGTTCGGAAATTGTTGTAATTCTCAATTTTGGTGAACCTTAGCATAAATTTATATCCATCAGGTTGGTATCATGTACCGACTCGGAAACCATAGTGTTAGTATCCGGTACTCATCGATTTCAAAAAAGGTATCAGTTACTAACACAATAGCCATAGTGTTAGTATCCTTTACAGAATCGGTATATATATTATATAGTGTGAGTTAGCATTGAAGTCGCATTGTCGTTGACTTTAGATTATGTTAGCTTCACTATTACAGGTTTACACATTCGTCTAGGAGATTGTACCGTCCTATTATTCCACATTCTTCTACCAAATATATAGTGGTTAAAGGGCGTAATACCGGCTCCTACTGATGAGTCGCCAGTAAGCACGAAACGAACGTGCATGAGATTATACTTTCCGTTCATGCTTCCTTTGGTTTATCCTTCTGGTCACAACTGAACTATTTTGTTACTAGGTGCGCAACAACTAATTCAACAAAAATTTTCGAACATTAATTGAAGTAACGTTTTAAGTAATGTCTAGAACAAAAGAAATAAACCACGTTAAATTCAACGTGTAATAGTATTTGTTAATTTACATTTGCAATCTGTTGCTTAGCATACGTAGGCCAGTTGACTAGAAGTCAAGAATCTGGCAGGTTCTACACATCTGAATGATTTAATATTCAACAGTTGGTGTGCCACATTTGTAATTGACTCTTTCTTTTGCGACAGTGGAGGTATTACACACTCCTAAAAGTCTAGATATTTCGAGCAATACACCGTTCGCCTTTTTCGAAACTGGCTCTCCTTTCGGCAGAACAAAGACATCTACACGGCCGACTAACAAAGATTCGCTAGAAATATTAAATAAAAAATAATTTGGGTAAATTAGTTCAGTTGTGACCAGAAGGATAAAACAAAGACAGCATGCACGGAAAGTATAATCTCATTCACATTCGTTTCGTGCTTACTGGCGACTCATCAGTAGGAGCCGGTATTACGCTCCTTAACCACTATATATTTGGTAGAAGAATGTGGAATAATAGGACGGTACAATCTCCTAGACGAATGTGTAAATCTACAATAGTGAAGCTAACATCATATAGTCTACGACAATGCGACTCCAACGCTAACTCACACTATATAATATATATACCGAGTCTGTAAAGGATACTAACACTATGGCTATTGTGTTAGTAACCGATACTAACATTATTGTACCGAAAAGGTACATGGTACTAACACTATGGTTTCCGAGTCGGAACATGGTACCAATATGATTGATATAAATTTATGCTAAAGTTCACCGAAATTGAGAATTACAACAATTTCTGAACACCTGTTACTCCAGTAAATCTATACACCCTGGCCTTGATCGATATCAGTTATCACATTTCGCGGTAAGCGTGACATCATTCAATTCAATATATAACAGTTAAATACTGTTTGTTGCGGAGAGCTAATATATATGCAAGTATGTATTAGGTGTTGCGAACCTAGTACCAAATTAGTTTAGTTGTGACCAGAAGGATAAACCAAAGACAGCATGAAAGGAAATTGTAATCTCATGCACATTCGTTTCGTGCTTACTGGCGACTCATCAGTAGGAGCCGGGATTACGCCCTTTAACCACTATATATTTTGGTGAGTAATGTGGGATAATTGGACGATACAATCTCCTAGACGAATGCGTAAACTTGTGGTCGTGAAGCTAACATCGTATAAAGTCTCGAAAATGGTACTTCCAGCTAACTCACTCTATATAATATATATGCCGAGTCTGTAAATTATACTAACACTATGACAATTGTGTTAGTAACCGATACCAACATTATTCTACCGAAAAGGTACATGGTACTAAAACTATGGTTTTCGAGTCGGAGTATGGTACCAATATGATTGATATTAATTTATGCTATAGTTCACCGAAATTGAGAATTACAACAATTTCTGAACACCTGTTTCTCCAGCAAATCCATACACTCTGGCCTTGAACGATATCAGTTATCACATTTCGCGGTAAGCATGACATCATTCAATTCAATATATTACAGCTAAATACTGTTTGTTGCGAAGAGCTAATATATATATGCTTTGGTCACATTATATATTGAATTCAGTCTTTATACAAGAAATTATCATGATTACCAAACTTCAGACAGATTAGATGGGATTTTGTGCGTTTTGAAAAGTGAACATTTACGCTGGCCTCTTTCCGTTTGACGGTTCTAATTGTGCTGCATATTTTAACCGGTAATTTAGAATTACAACTTGTTTGCGAGGCTGGAAATTTCACACCTATCTGTTCTGTGGGGTGACTAACACAGAATAGTCTCAGGTATAATGCGCTGCAGATATTTTGGATTCCTTTGACGGGTTTCTTTGTCGGCCTTCTAAACGTCACAAGATATATTAGCCTGATTCTAAGTATTGTTTTTTTTGTGGGCCGATTAGGGATACCGTCAAGGGTATCCGAAATATCTTTTACAAATAAATTTACCTGAGGATATCCTGTGCTAGTCAAAACACAGATGAACAAAATATTGCACCTAATAACAAATTAATTCAGCTAGAACCTGAGGAATAAACTAAAGTCAATGTGAAGAAAAAGGTATAATCTCATGTATTTGTGACTCTTAAATAGAAATGGATTATACGCCCTGTGCTCTCTGTATATCTCGCACCGTCCACTCTTCCCACATTTATTGACTGAATATATATAAATATATATATATATATATATATATATATATATATATATTCTTTATTATGTCCAGTAAATAACGGCCATTTATTTCGAGAATACTAAACTTCGCTCTACAATCTTTCATTTATATACATTGTGTTTTCATTTGAATATGTATGTGGCAACAAATCTGACTCGGTTTTCTAATTCTTGTTTTCCCTGTTGGTAATTTTGTATGCGTTTGTGTCTGTGTGTGTGCCTGTTTTCATGTAAGGGTCCTTCTCGCTGTTTTGCAAAATAATGTCTAAGATCTGGTCATTATTGTTTTGATGGCTTGAGAATTAACCATTTGTGCGCATTGTTTGCTGTTACGTGTACAAATGTTATTTTCCCGAGTGTAGCCTTTCGTTTCCTCTTGTTGCGTAATTTTTTGTTCCACTTGGTAACAGCGCAGGTGCGGATTGCAGTGTTGAATTCTCATATTTTTCAATGTCGCGTTTCTCATACGCGAGTTCTACCTTTGCACAAACAGTTTCACAGGGATCCAATTGATCACAATTTCCATTTCCCTTTTGTCTTCGGTCGGGCAAGGTGTGTATTCTTCCCTTTCTTCCGAAGGGTTCAACATCTTTAATACTAACCAATAGAAATGCGGTTCTATCACATCTTTGTTAACTGGCAACGTGTCGGTGCCTACCTTCCGGCATCATCCTCAGGCAACTATACACCAGCACAATACTCACAATAGTAGATTTAAGCAAATGTGGTATTCCCGTTCCGAAACCGTTCTATTTATATTTAATTTTATTGACTAACCAATGGTTTTAGACATAGAATTTGTCTCAGTAACTAAACTCAATTATTATAATCAAGGTTGCGGTCTTGATATAAACACTGACCCATTAATTACTTACATATGTCAGTATAAACTAAGAATTGTATAGTGTAGAAAAGGCAATTCATCCAGTAGACCGGTTTCGTCTTATTGGGAACTCATCACGTACTGCCAGAATTTGCTGCGGACAGATACGAACCTGGGCACGTCTGTTCAAATCTGGTGCTCTAACCACTGAGCTATCCTGCCGCACACACACTAAACTCAATGTATGCATTTGTTTAGTTCAGGAAAGCCCTAACTCAACAACTAAATCTATATATATATATATATATATATATATATATATATATATATATCAATAATAATGACCAGATCTCAGACATCACTTTGCAATGCTTTAAATCAAATTTGCGAGCTTGAAATAAACACCAATCCCATTGTATTTAACCAGTCGTCGAACAACATAACGAAACTACCGCCAGCCGCAACGCATTGACGCATTTCGACCTTTCATGATCATCAGCAGAGTACGACGGCCAACTGACTATCACGGATCAAACCGCATTGAATATATATGGAAATCAAATTTAGATATGCGGCTCTCACCTCTAGCAGTCTTGCATACATTGAACTTGACTGGAAATGTCGGCTGCACAATTTCTATGCAGTCACGAACATTAACTGTTTGTAGCTTTCGCCATATACATATATAGGCAATACAATTTAACAATAATTGATTGCGCGGGTGGTGGTACAATGCTTTAAATCAAGTTTGCGAGCTTGAAGTAAACACCAATCCCATTGTATTTCTCCAGTCGTCGAATAACATGACAACTTGATTTTAAAGAATTGTTACCACCACCCGCGCAATCAATTATTGTTTAAATTGTATTGCCTATATATGTATATGTGGCGAAAGCTGCAAACAGTTAATGTTCGTGACTGCATAGAAATTGTGCAGCCGACATTTCCAGTCAAGTTCAATGTATACAAGACTGCTAGAGGTGAGAGCCGCATATCTAAATTTGATTTCCATATGTATTCAATGCAGTTGGATTCTCGACAGTTTACGGGATTGTGGTAGTTGTGTTATGTTGTTCGACGACTGGTGAAATACAATGGGGTTGGTGTTTACTTCAAGCTCGCAAACTTGATTTAAAGCATTGTTACCATCACCCGCGCAATAAATTATTGTTAAATTGTATCACTTTGCAACACTGCGAGAAAGACCTCAGGTCCAACTCTATTGGTTGGACAATGCATTTGGATATCGTCTGTGTTTCGTCCAGGCGAGACTTATTTATGCCTAATTCTGCAGGGAAAATGTTCATTTGAGCAGTCAGTCCTTGAATCAACGTTTCTAACCCATTAGAGGCCATTTGTAAATGTAACACACATGCTTTATTTTTACTCAATTATATATAGTATTTTGCTCGCATAACGAGCGTCGATTGAAAAAAAAATTACAAATATTAATTAATTTATGTTAACTTTGGCTCGAAGTCTGCTTTCATCATTGGGCTGACTGCTTCATCCTTTTACGGGCGCGTCTGCGGGGAATTTCTGTTGAAATATTGGCCACCCTAGATAAGACCCTTTGTTCGTTCTTTGTCTTAAAGGTGGCTATTTTTACAATGTAAACAGGCAAACGCACAGACACAAACCCATACACACTTACTAATCAGCCAAAACAAGAAATAGAAGTAAAACCGAGTCAGATTTCTTTCCAGCCTCTTAATCAAATGAAAAACCAGGATGGATATAAATGAACGATTGTAAAAAGAAGTTTAGTATTCTCGAAATAAATGGCCATTACCCACGTTGTTTTTAATGTGTTTTTCTTCCTAATTAGAAATTTACTGTATATATATATATATATATATATATATATATATATATATATATATATATATATATATAGTTGATATTAGAGCGTAGTGCCGTTTCCTTCTGATGTTTACTGGTCTATCTCTCTGTTCGTATTTGATCTAATTTGTCACTAGGTGAGCAATACCTAATACACTCCAAGTTCTCCGCAGCACAGAGTATACAAATATTATATGGCATTTCCTCGGCCGAAATTTATCCTCTTTTTCGCGTAGGTATTTATTTCCTTGTTTGATTAATCTTCATCGGCTTTGGGTGGCCATCTTCTTCTGTCCACTCATTGTCACAGGCTTTTAAAAGAAACAAACTTGCTTCTCCAGTCAAAGCGCAGATCAGGTAATTTTCATTATTATGTTATCTTATCTGTTGGTCTGAACGCCTTTATGGCTAATTGGGCTATTTCGGCGGCGCGTCAGTTCTGTTGGAGATTGTCATGTCAAATAGGCCAATGAGGGCATGACAGACTAACAGTCTGAGGTTCTCCGCTACCTCTAGGAATGCACAACTTAGTTTCCATTTACCGCCTATCTTTATTTGTGTATGTCAAGGTTATGTTGTGGTGGCGCATTGATATTAAATGCTGGTGGAGAGCTGTTTAGTGTTGGCAGAAGTGTTTGGAAAAAACCTTTTACCTTTCGTACAAACTGAACTGCCGAGCTGTTAAAATGATTAGTACTTGTGCACGTGTTTGTTTGTGTGTGTATTTATGTGTAATATTCTGTATTCAAGATGTCTGATTGCTTAGCGAAAATCTTATCCCGGCTCAATCTCTTCCGAATAAGACGACCGGTTGTATGCTGGACTTCAGCGATTCTCGGCATAAAGTTTCCGTTTCTTTCGGAAAATTATCTATGTGTGCCGTTTAAAAGGTAGACCTAGGCACCAAATGTACCGCACTGAACACAGCACAGATTGTCGATTGAATCGTTGGATGCAAGTATATGGGCAATGCTCTCGCATTAATTCCTGTTTCCGTGTTAATTCAGGAATTTACTTCTATTTGTCTGATGGTTATTGAATTGTCTACCTTCGTGGGGAATCTGGTCTCGGCCGTCGGTGAAGACAATTATTTTCCAATCGTTGCTTCAACTAAAACATCTTTTCTCGTTCAAAATAATGTGTCTATGCATTTAAATCAAGGTTGCGCTAATGGTATAGACACCAGTCCCATTGATTACATACTTTTGTATTATGTGGAAAAGGTGAGATGTGCTTTTTGGCGTTATGTATATATTTCTAATTAGGAAGAAAAAACATTAATAACAAAGTGGATAATGGGCATTTAATTCGAGACTACTAAACTTCGCTCTACAATCTGTCATTTATATACATTCTGGGTTTTCATTTGAATATGTGGGGGGCAACATATTTGACTCGGTTTTATTTCTATTTCTTGTTTTGGCTGATTTGCAAGTGTGTATGAGTTTGTGTATGTGTGTGTTTGGCTGTTTGCATGTAAAGGTCCTTCTCACTGTGTTGCAAATTGATGTCTGAGATCTGATCATTCTTGTTTTGATGGCTTAAGACTTAACTAATACACGAATGACCAGATCTCAGACATCACTTTGTAATACAGTGAGAAGGACCTTTACATGCAAACAGGCACACACACAGACACAAATGTATACACACTTACCTATCAGCCGCAACAAGAAATAGAAAACAGAGTTATACGCGTTACAACCCACATATTCAAATGTAAACCCAGAATGTATATAAATGAAAGATTGTAGAGCGAAGTTTAGTATTAATTAATGTGTTTTTTCTTCCTTATTAGAAATATATATATATATATATATATATATATATATATATATATATATATATATATATATATTTATGATATCCATGCCGTTTTAATTAACACAGTATTCTTATAATTAGGAAAACAACACATAAATAACAAAGTGGATAAAGGCCATTTATTTCGTGAATACTAAACATCTCTTATACAATCACATATTTATACATTTTGGGTTTTCAATTGATTATGCTATTGGTAACAAATCTGACTCGTTATTACTGCTGTTTCTTGTTTTGATTAGTTGGTGAGTGTGTATGCGTTTGTGTTTGTGTTGTGTATGTGTGTTTGTATGTAAAGGTCATTCTCGCAGTATTGCGAAGTGATGTCTGAGATCTTGTCATTATTGTTTTGGTATCGTGAGGGTTAGCCATTTGTGCACATTGTTCACTGTTACATGTACAAGTGCTATTTTTCCCAGTATAGTTGATCGTTTCACCCCGCTGCGCAAGATTGCTATTTTCGCTAGGTAACAACGCTAATGTTGATTGTCTTGTTAAACGCTCACACTGTTTGGAGACTTCTGTCATCGTATGCGCCTCTGTTATCTCAACTTCACCTTGTTGCCAGTCCGATTGTACGTTTGTTGATTCGAGTCGAGGGCCTGTTGGTTCTTGGCTGGATACTAGTAGATTGTTGTTGAATTTTGTTATTCTTGGCCAGTCGATAAGAATATCATGTTGATGAAACTTTTGAATGTTAAGGTCAGGTGCTTGTTGTTTTATGTAAAGGGCTTCATAGATAAATAAGTAATTTTTCTGATTTTGCTTTATGTAGAATTGTGAAATTTGTCGAATTGACAGGGTGCCCCGTTGCCAATATATGATCGGAAATAGCTGATTTTCCTGACGGTGCCAAGCCTTTGTTAATCAATTTCTGTGGCAAATGTTGCTGGATTCTGCTTATCAATTGCTTCTTCGTACGTCTGATATATGTGCTACCGCACATACATGAGAATTTATAGACTATGAATGATTTGAAGAGAAGTGGCAATTGATCTTTGGCATCCAACCTCATGATTCTCTGTAAACGCATTATCCTCTTAGTTATTTGTGTGTTTTTTCCTAATTGCAAGAATATATATATATATATATACTTGAGTAGAATTTTTGAAATAAACCTGTCTTATATATGATAATTCTACTTTTTATCTATGTACTTATAAATAGTATGGCATATTTATGACATATTTATAATTATCATCAAAGGCTATCCTTGATTTTGTTGTATGTTTATTGTCATTTTAAACGAGTTTATTTATTTTTTATTTAGCAATTTGTCGCACAGTATAGAAATGGAATCTTCCGACCCTGGTAAGTCGCTTTTAATGTTGACGCATTTTCGATTAAAAGAACCACGCAAAAATCAAATCAAACTATTTTTTTCTATTGTAAACCGGATGAAGTTTGAACAACTATATTTCTTCACCATCTCGAAATTGTAATTCAAATTTTGGCAGTATTTCGTGCGCCTTTTCAAAAAGAAGCAACGAAATCTATATAAGAGTTATGCATTGTTTGTTGCGGTACATGGTATAAACAAATTGAATTTTAGAATGTGTTAAATTTCACCAAAATTGAGTAATTAAAATATTGCTGATCACCTGTTACTCCAGCAAATTCGTACACTCTTTCCTTGATCGATATCAGATATCACATTTCGCGGTAAGCATGACATCATTAAATTAAATATATATCAGTTAAATACTGTTTGTTTCGGAGAACTAATATTAATGCATGTTTGTATTAGGTGTTGCGAAACTAGTAACAAATTAGTTCATTTGTGACCAGAAAGATAAACCAAAGGCAGCATGAACGGCAAGTATAATCCCGTGCACTTTAGTTTCGTGCTTACTGGTGACATGTCAGTAGGAGCCGGTATTTCGCTTTTTAACCACTATATATTTGGGTGGGGAATGTGAAAAAATCGGACAGTCTCCTATACGAATCTGTAAATCTGCAGTAGTGAAGCTAGCTTCATATATAATATATATGCGAAGGCCAAATTTTTAAAATTTACTGGAGTAACAGTTTTTCAGAACTAGTTGTAACTCTCAATTTTGTGCATACATTGAAATCCATTGCGTCGGCACCATGTACCTTTTCGTTACTATCAGGTGCTGACTGAATTGCCATATTGTGGGCCTGGTGTATATATATATATATATATATATATATATATATATATATATATATATATATATATATATATATATATATATATATATATACATATACATATATATATATTGTGAGTTAGCTTTGAAGTCGCGTGGTCGTATAGGAGATTGTAGCGTCCTATTTCCCCCCATTCCTCACCCAATTGTATAGTGGGTAAAGAGCGGTATATCAGCTCCTACTGATGAGTCGCCAGCAAGCACGAAGCGAGTGCGCACATGAAATTATGCCTCCTGCTTAAATTTGACTAATTTGTTTGTTTGCATAAATAAAAGTATACAAAAATAATGTTGAAATACAGTAGTATATTGCTGCGATTTAAAATTGGGCTACGAGGCAACTCCCCTGACAGTGCTAGTGTCCGTAACAAATATTTCTGGTATTATGCATGAATAGGCAAAAGTGAAGAGTTTGCCTTAATGCTCTCGACATAAATCTGTATTCCCATTTAGCTACTTCTAAACTTAACATAATTTTATGTAATTGCAGATTTTTCGACAAACCGTTCCCGCCCTGTAGTATTCATTAATTAGTAGACTCGAGCAAGTTCTTTAAATCAAGTTTGCGGGCTTGGGATAAACACCAATACCAATCTATCCAACCAGTCGCGCAACACAACCGAACAAGTCTCTTTTCAGTCGAAATAACATGTGCTCCAGACTTAAGTTCAATTATATGAAAAACTACCGCTAGAATACGTAGTTTTCTGATCTTTGGCACGTGGACTCGCCAATTGTACATTACGCGTTGTTAGAATTAACTTTTGTCATTTCCATCGCGTTAATCCGTCACCCCCACACTTTCAGTTAAGGTGTTCCTTCGTTAGAAAAACGGTTATGCAAGAACGCGTAGCTTTTTATCATTGCCGCTTCAATCTAGCATGTAGTTATGCGATGCGAAGATGCCAGGCTTATATGAGCGTCTAATGTGTGTATATCGGTCTGCGCTGGCCGGTTCACTATCTGAGAATTCCATTATTAGGTTGCCGATGCAACTAAGGCATTATAATAATTTAAATCAATGTTGCGTTCTTGATATAAACACAACTGACCCATTAATTACTTACATATGTCAGTATGAACTAAGAATTGTATAGTGTAGAAAAAGCAATTCATCCAGTAGACCAGTTTCGTCCTTATTGGGAACTCATCATGTACTGGCCAGAATTTGCCGCGGACAGGAATCTCCGAACCTGGGCACGTCTGCTTCTGGAATCTGTGTTTCCACCACTGAGCCATCCTGCCGCACACTACACTGCACACTTCAGTTATATACTGTCCAATGTAACTTGGTTAGTCAATTTTTCCTTTAGGTGGTGCTCATATGGCATCTATTTAGACCCAAAGATCCAACTAACCATGCCCAATCTGTCATTACTGAACAGACACCACATTACATGGGGAAATGGTATTGAAATGAACATTTATATATAATTAAACGAACATTGGTTGCGCGGGTGGTGATAACAATTATTATAATCAAGTTTGCGGTTTGATATAAACACCTGACCCATTAATTAATTACATATGTCAGTATAAACTAAGAATTGTATAGTGTAGAAAAGGCAATTCATCCAGTAGACCGGTTTCGTCCTTATTGGGAACTCATCAAGTACTGGCCAGAATTTGCCGCGGACAGGGCTCGAACCTGGGCACGTCTGCTTCGGAATCTGGTGCTCTAACCACTGAGACACCCGGTGATGTGATATTAATCAGTATCTTATAAAGTGTAAATTTGTGCTCAATTTTGTCCTTTTTCTTTATCTAGATCGCTGAAATCTCGTCAAAGGATTTCGCCAGATGGTGCGAATATGGGCGTTAGTGTGAAGATGCCGCAGCTAAATCCCGGATTTTATTTTTAACAACCCATTTGCGTAAATAAACACCGCCTTTATATATTTATATAGTGTTTTAACCATTTTTAATCCTATTAGCCATATAGACATACAAAGCGAAACAAAAAACAAGAAGATTTTTATAAATGACAACAAGAATATTAATTTAAGCACACAAATTAATAGTGAAATTTACGAGAGACAGAGAGAGAGAGAGTTAGAGAGTACCTAGTTACTATGTGGATTGTAAAAGAACACTAGGTCGCCTATTCCTAGTGAGGATGGTTTGTGTTCTCAGTCTACCAACCAAGGCTGATGAGCACTCTCTGCGCAGATGCCAGTGGCCAAGATTTGCTACAGCAGCCGAGACCTGTCTCTCGCATCTGTCACGCTTGTTGTCATTCCGCCATTAATTTTCATTTAACACGAAATGTTGTTGCGCAGTTAGACAAAACTCGAGGCTTCACATGAAATACAAAAGTCATTAGTAACTGTTGTTTCACTGCAATTTCACCGTGAGCAAAATAGCAAAAAACAAGAATTTAAAAAAAGAGATGATGATGAATTAAATAATAATTTAGGCACACAAATTATTGATAGAGATAGATCTGAGTGGAAAGATCTAGTTACTTTGAGCATAATTAAATTGAGGACACACAGAAGTGAGGCAATCTAAACCGCTTCACGACACCAGTATTGCCAAGTCATCTTATTGGTAAGGCAATATCGGCAATACAACTTCCTAGCAGTTATCACTGTATCACGTCATAAACAAAACCAAATCTCGCAGCTAAATCTGCCCAACTAAGAACAGGAAGCTCCCAAATTGATCCTATTAGAAAGCTACGACAAGATCACCACTGAGCTCCACTCGTTGCCATATCAAGCATGGTTTCCAACAAGAAATTATGATGCGCACGTGGGCCCCATCTTGGCGGAGGAGGTGGTTCTATACTAACTAATTTTTTACTAGTTGCCTTAGTTTATTTAAATCAAGTTTGCGAGCTGGGTGTAAACACCAATCCCATTTCACTTAGCCAGTCGTCGAAGAACATAGAAAAACTACCGTCAGTCACACGTGTTGACGCGTTTCGACTTTCCATGATCATCACCTCAATACGACGGCAAACATACATGTGGGAACAAAAAATCGGTTATTACCTGATGCGAACGCTTCCACCTAAATGAAACTCCGCATTACTTATATTCATGTCACCCATAACCAAACATATATCCATAATAATTAAAGAGCTTACATCGAAGTAAAAATTCGTATTTACTTTCGTTTGTGCTGCACATATGATGAAAAGGCAGCGTTGATTACGAATTATTCAAGTGATTTTAGTTAATGTATTAAAACGGGCCGCAAAAAGTCGACTATTTACTGAGATCTATTCAATTAGTCCATCTTCAGATCGTGTGCTAAGGACAATACCAACGCCCCATTTACCGGCTTGAGAAAACTCAGTGGAACCAGATGTTCGAAGCCAGTAACGCGTAGATATGGATGGTGCAATCAGTTCTATAACGCACTTAGGATCCTGTATTCTGGTTTCAGATACGCAACTTACGTCGATTTCTCATTTACCCAACGTACGTGCAAGAGCTTCTTGCTATCCATGTTGTCTTAATGTTCGCACATTAAATGCGTCGATGTTAAAACCGAACCTAGGTTTAATGAATCATCGTGTAATTAAACTATTTTCAATATTTCGTAATCTGATATTGGACTTAGTAATATGATCTACACCAAGCATATTCATAGTATCTAAAGAGTATTTTTGTTCGATTGAGAAGAGGAAAAGGAAGGAAAGAAGGCAGCAACAAAGTTTTACGATTGGTTTAATATATTAAATTTGGCTAAAGTTATATATATATATATATATATATATATATATATATATATATATATATGATGAACATTTCGATTTATATAAGATGTGAGAGAAACTCACGTTGTTGCTTATATGTTTATCTAAATATACTTAACAGATATATGTATCTATATTTATATACATATTACGCAGATACATATATATGAATGATTCTAAATATTCATATAAGATGTGGGGGAACTCATGTGGTTGCTTAAATGCTTATTTAGATATTCAAAATATATATGTAGAAGAATATTTAGATTTAATATATAAGGTGAGAAGGTCTCACATAGTTGCTTATGTGGATTGATATAGACATTATGTATATTTGTGTATATATATATATATATGAGGTGTAGACGTGTAGATATATATATATATATATTCAAACGTAAATATACTATACACTTAGGGCGAATTGTAGGTTCAACGAACCCATTTAATTGCTTATAGATAGGTATATACATATATATATATATATATATATACATAAATATATGACTATATATAAACTTTGACATATAAATATTAACAAAAAATGAAAACTTCTTGACTGATATAATTTATCCGTTGAAAGACTCACAGTGTTGCTTATATGATATTCATATTTTATATGGTGCAAACACGTGTATATATAATATGGATATATAGATATTTATAATAGATGTGGGAAGAACCTACATGGTTGCTTATATGCTTATCTATATATGCGTAGATACAACGTGTGGACGAATATATAAATGGATGTTTTTATAGGATGTGGGTGTGTATAATTATAAATAAGTTAAAATAAAATTTAAATAAAAAAGGTTGCTAATTTATTTGATTTCAAAAGCGTTTTGACTGATATAATTTATCCGTTGAGGGGTTCACAGTGTTGCTTGTATGATATTCATATTATATATATGGTGTATACACATATATATGTATATATATAGGATGGATATATAGATATATATTAAAGATGTAGGAAGAACCCACATGGATGCCTACATGCTTATCTATATATAAATAATATATAGCGAGTTGCTTACATGCTTATCTATATATACGTAAAATATATGAGTTGTTTACATGCTTATCTATATATACATAATATATAGCGAGTTGCTTACATGCTTTTCTATATATACGAAATATATAGCGTGTTGAATTATATATAAATGGATGTTTTTATAAGAAGTGAGTATATATATATAATTATAAATAAGTAAATACATAAAATTTAAATAATTATAAAATTTATTATATAGGTATATACATGATTTCGACACAGATATTTTAATGGAGAAACTAATTTATATAGGATATGAGTATTAATGTGTATTTGGTTGAGAGCCGATTTCGTTAGTGTAGACTCCGTATTCGGTCTTGTCAAAACGATAATAATACTATACATTCTTTCAAAAGTTTTATTAACCTCTCTGGTCTACACAATGCCAGAACAGCCAAGAAATATTTATCATATATACAGACATATTTACCATTCTAACTATTGACTTAAATGATATCAATGGGTGTTTAGCTGCACACAACTCCAATTTTATCCAACCTTCACAGATAGCTTATTGTCTATCCAATAATGCAAATAGCCAATTAAAACAAAGGTACGAAAATTTAACTATATACGATAACCAAAAGGTATGTGGAAGGTAACCCAGTTGATAACACAACGCAACAAACTGTTCTACATTATAATGACACTTAGTTTATATCAAATTATATATATATATATATATATATATATATATATATATATATTGTTTTGAAATACGAGCTTTAATGAAATTCATTGTACCCTTCCTATGTGCAAAAACAAAATGAATTGGCAGATTGGTTAGCCAATATTCAAAAGAAAAGGAATATAATAAAGCAATTAACGATTTAATGTCTAATGGCAATCCCAGACAATTAATTGAATCCATTATTAAAAGGAGAATTAAACAGAAACAGACGTATTACGGGTCAGAAAAGAAAACCGTCTACCTAAACATCCCATTTAAGGGGGATGCAGTTTCCCGAATGGCACAAAAGAAAGTTGAAGCAGCATTGACATGCACATTTAATGCAGCCAAACTACGAGTGTTATTTAGGGTAACACACTTGCCTTTACCAGCAATTAATGAGAAACAGCCGTTAATGTCGATATCAAATACTATTTATTAATATACATGTCGATCAAATTACGTAGGCCGATCGACCAGACGGTTAATTACTCGAATGATAGAACATTGTAATCTGAACGCTTGTTTCAAATCAAATGGTGAATTCACGTTTGCTATTGCGCAACACATCATCGAAACTTCGCACGTATGTTCTCCAGACGTAGCATTACAAATAATTACTAAATGCAATAACAAAAGGGAGCTAGCCACATACGAAGCCTTACGGATAAACAAATTGCAGCTGGGTTTATGCAAGCCGAAAATGCATGTTCAGACATTGAGCTTCAACTGGATGTGCCGCGCGCAATTGATTGGTTTCCGTTTTTTCACACTCTCTCTATGTTTAAATATTTCTAAATTATTTTGGTTTCCAAATTATATATAAAGATATCTTATTAGTCGATACTTGAAGAGATAATGAGAAAGAAATATATCTTGTAATTCATAAAATTTCTTTTGCGCATAGAAGGATACAAATATATATATATATATATATATATATAATTTCGAGAATACTAAACTTCGCTCTACAATCTTTCATTTATATACATTCTGGGTTTTCATTTCAATATATGTTGGTGGCAAAAATTATGACTCGGTTTTCTAATTCTTGTTTTGTAAGTGTGTATTTGTGTGTGCCTGTTTGCTTGTAAAGGTCCTTCTAATTGTATTGCAAAGTGATGTCTGAGATCTGGTTACACAGGCTGATGGCTTGAGAATTGCCCATCTTCGTTTCCCACCTGTGCAAGTTCATTCTTCACATGGTAACAGCGCAAGTGTGGATTGCAGTGTTGAACGCTCATATTGTTTGGAAACTTCTGTGTGAGTGCGAAACATCTGGAAAGAATTAAGTTCTTTCAATCATGATTGCTTTCAGACAGCCAAAACGATTCTTTCAAGAAACAACCAAAAACCGACGAATCTATTCATGAATACGCGTTGCAGTTCGGCTCGCTCGTTCGCGAGGTATTGCTTCGAAGCTACCTAATTTGAACAACCATGTTCTGCACGGAATTTACGTTTCACGCCTGCTTATCAGGTTTTGAGAGGCGGAATATTTCGGAAATAAAAGTTAACGGATATCAAACAGCAGAAATAATATACTGCCATAAGACTATTCTCCAGAAGTAATAGTGACAACAATTTAAAGGACACGATTCATATTACATATAGTCAGTTGGCTTTGAAGTTGCACTGCCCAAGACTAAATAAAGTTGGGGGTTTGACCGCATTTTTCTTCTGTGGACAATTGAGTAACTTTAATCCTGTAATGGACATTATATATATATATATATATATATATAATATATATATATATATATATTCTTTATTATGTCCATTGCCTTCGAATATTACACAGTATATTTCAAATTAGGAAGAAAAAACACATTAATAACAAAGTGGATAATGGCCATTTATTTCGAAAATACTAAACTTCGCTCTACAATCTTTCATTTATATACATTCTGGGTTTTCATTTGAATATGTGGGTGGCAACATATCTGGCTAGGAACTAAATACCTATATAAGCCACAAAAGAAACTTAGTAAAGAACTTAGCAAACAGAATCAGGAAGATCTGCTCTGAACACAAGATCAAGGAAGAACTGGGCTACCTCAGGAAATTTTGCTAATGAACAACTACCCAGAGCGATTCATTGAAGTCAAAATCAGACCACGACAGATTCGCACTAGAGAGGATACCGTCAAGCAGGTTTTCCTTAACATACCATTTAGAGGCAACGTAACTACCTCTATAATTGCACGGTGGCTGAGAATTTTCCCAGTGTTAAAGTTAATATCACATTTAGTACACAGAGAATCATGAGGTTGGATGCCAAAAATCAATTGCCAATTCTCTCCAAATCAAGATCGAAGAAGAACTGGGCTACCTCAGGAAATTTTGCTAATGAACAACTACCCAGAGCGATTCATTGAAGTCAAAATCAGACCACGACAGATTCTCACTAGAGACGATACCGTCAAGTAGGTTTTCCTAAATATACCATTTAGAGGCGACGTACCAGCCTCAATAATTGCACGGCGGCTTAATATAATAACTAAGGAGAACTTTCCGAGTGTTAAAGTTAATATGACATTTAGTACACAGAGAATCATGAGGTTGGATGCCAAAGATCAATTGCCAATTCTCTCCAAATCATTCATAGTCTACAAATTCTCATGCATGTGCGGTAGCACATATATCGGACGTACGAAGAAGCAATTGATAAACAGAATCCAGCAACATTTGCCATAGAAATTGATTAACAAAGGCTTGCCACCGTCAGGAAAATCAGCTATTTCCGATCAAATATTGGCAACGGGGCACCCTGTCAATTCGACCAATTTCACAATTCTACATAAAGCAAAATCAGAAAAATTATAATTTATCTATGAAGCCCTTTACATAAAACAATAAGCACCTGACCTTAATATTCAAAAGTTTCATCAACATGATATTCTTATCGACTGGCCAAGAATAAAAAAATTCAAAAACAATCTACTAGTATCCAGCCAAGAACAAACAGGCCCTCGACTAGAATCAACAAACTTACAATCGGATTGGCACCAAACTGAAGTAGAAATAACAGAGGCGCATACGATGACAGAAGTCTCCAAACAATGTGAGCGTTTAACACTGCAATCAACACTGACGTTGTTACCACGTGAAAACTTTGCGCAACGAGGTGAAACGATCAACTATACTGGGAAAAATAGCACTTGTATATGTAACAGTGAACAATGCGCACAAATGGTTAATTCTCAAGCTATCCAAACAATAATGACAAGATCTCAGACATCACTTCGCAATACTGCGAGAATGACCTTTACATGCAAACACGCATACACCCAAACACAAACGCATACACACTCACCAACTAGTCAAAACAAGGAACAGCAGTAAAAACGAGTCAGATTAGTTACCACTAGCATAATCAATTTAAAACCAAAAATGTATAAATATGTATGATTGTATAAGAGATGATTAGTATTCACAAAATAAATGGCCTTTATCCAATTTGTTATTTGTGTTTTCCTAATTATAAGAATACTGTGTTAAATTAAAAAGGAATGGACATTATAAAGATTATCAAAGAGCGGGGTCAGCCTTTTACCCGTAAGGAACTAAACACTTATATTGCAGCCAACTGTTCGTGTGCCAAACTTCTAGAAAGAATTAAGTTCTTCAAATCGTGTTTAGAATCAGATGTTGTGCCAAAACGTTTCCTCAAGCAATGCAGAAGAAATAACCAAAAACCGACGAATAAACTTATAAGTCGCTTATTCTCAATGGTATCGAGGACAACCAATCAAAACTGCAAGATGCTGAGAGCATCATTCAATCACTGGGTTGTCAAATTGCAAGACTGAACGACGGCGAATTCACCGCTTTCACAAAGAAGATAGAAACACTGATGAAAATAACAGCGGACAAAGAAACCAAGAACCTCACGAGGGACCTGGACAAATTTCCTACGCAATCAAAATTTCCTACGAACCCAGACGCTTTTATTCACAATTATTCAAAATTGATCTTGTCAAAACACCAGAAAGAATTACTCTCCTTAGGAGCAAAATTCTGCGTAGTCAAGAAAAACCTAAGTGAATGTGACATTATTGACATTCAGGCTGGAACGGAAAATTTCTACAATGACTTAACGAAAGACACCGCCCCACATGCATTCAATGGACAAGAACTGAAATACCTCAGGAAAATTTTGCTAATGAACAACTACCCAATGGGATTCATCGATATCAACATCAGACCACGACAAATTCGCACTAGAGAGGATACCGTCAAGCAGGTTTTCCTAAACTTACCATTTAGAGGCGACGTACCAACCTTAATAATTGCACGGCGGCTGAATAGAATAACTAAGAAGAATTTTCCCAGTGTTAAAGTTAATATGACATTTAGTACACAGAGAATCATGAGGTTGGATGCCAAAGATCAATTGCCAATTCTCTCCAAATCATTCATAGTCTACAAATTCTCATGTATGTGCGGTAGCACATATATCGGACGTACGAAGAAGCAATTGATAAGCAGAATCCAGCAACGTTTGCCACAGAAATTGATTAACAAAGGCTTGCCACCGTCAGGAAAAAGTCAGCTATTTCCGATCATATATTGGCAACGGGGCACCCTGTCAATTTGACCAATTTCACAATTCTACATAAAGCAAAATCAGAAAAATTATTATTTATTTATGAAGCTCTTTATATAAAACAACAAGCACCTGACCTAAATATTCAAAAGTTTCATCAACATGATATTCTAATCGACTGGCCACGAATAATTTACTAGTATCCAGGCAAGACCGAACAGGCCCTCGACTAGAATCAACAAACATTCAATCTGATTGGCAACAAATTGAAGAAGCAAACACATATGCGCATATGGTGACAGAAGTTTCCGAACAATATGATCGTTCAACACTGCAATCCACACTGGCGCTGTTACCATGTGAAGAATACAAACTTGCGCAAAAAGGTGAAACGACAGACTACACTCGGAGAAATAGCACTCGTACACGTAACAGCGAACAATTCGAACAAATGGTTAACTCTCAAGCCATCAATACAATAAATACCAGATCTCAGACATCATTTCGCAATACAGCGATGAAGACCTTAACATGCAAACAGTCATACACAAAGACACAAACGCATACACACCAATCAGCCAAAAGAAGAATTAGAAAAATGAGTCATAATTGTTGCCACCCACATATTGAAATGAAAACCCAGAATATATATAAATGAAAAATTGTAGAGCGAAGTTTAGTAATCTCGAAATAAATGACCATTATCCACTTTGTTATTAATGTTTTTTCTTCCTAATAATAAGATATATATATATATATATATAATTGGATTGGCGTTATTTAAAACACGCAACCTTAAATAAAATGGATTATTTTAGTATCTTTGTAATAATTAAATTCATGTATGCATATATACGCGAATTTTTTTAGCATACACTCGAATTATTCTCGACTTCCATATATCAAGTCAGTGCCCCAGTTGAGTTGCGAGCTCTTTCCTAAATCAAATTAAGCTTACTGGAGATAACTATTTAGTTAAGATGAATAAGGGAAGCAACCTAGACTCTACAAAACACAACCTAGACAACGTCATCTCTACGTCAAGGTGATGCCGGTAACACGCGTCCTTGCTGTGTAAACATCACGTATAACAATTGATTTCCATTTTGCTTTGGTTTCTCGCCGTTCTGTTGCAATGTGCTTCAAATATATTTTCTATAAAATGATGTATAGCTGGCTCCAATATTTCTATTATGTAAAAGTTTTCCTTAAATACTTACTTCAACCAGCTATATTCCTTTTTGCGAAATTCGAATCACAAATTTTACGCATTTATCAAATTAAACGAACATTTGTTGTGAGGGCAGTGATAACAATGGTTGTAATCAAATTTGCGATCTTGATATAAACACCTTCATATGCACATGCCACTTGTTTCACTAAATAAACATGCTCTATACGAGCAAACTCCAATAAATAATTGATTACAAAATAAAGCACGTGTGTTGAGTTGAACAAAAAGGCTTCGGACGAATTGGAAAACTTAGTACGAGCACTGTCTGCACAAATGAACACTTTGACTACGGAGTTAGGGATAGATAAGTCTCGGCTAGACGACGGACTTATAACGAATTCCTAGGAAATCCCCATAAGCGACAATCAATAAATTGAAGTCAACAACAGAGCCATTTATAAAACTAAAGGAACATTTGTTGCGCGGGCGGTGTTAACAATTATTTTTATAAGCTTTGCGATCCTGACCCATTATTTACATACCTTTGTAAATATAAACCAAGACTTGATGTGTAGATGAACTGCCTTTTCTGCAATATAAAAGTCTTAGTTTATACGGAAAATGACATGTTCATAATGAGTCAGGCATTTATATCAAGATCGCAACCTTAATTAAAGTAATTCCCAGAGTCATTGATTTAGACAGTTCACCTATATTCATTAAGATTTATTTTAATTTACTATTGAAATGCTAAAAGTAGTTTTTCTACGCCGTGCGACTGGGTAAAATATAGCATTTGTATTTACCTAAAGACTTAAAATTTGATTTAAACAACTAAATAGATTAACAGAAAGTAAGTAAATGCAAATTTTCCTAATTTACCTCCAGTCCTATATAGTTTGACATTAAAATGCAATATAATATCACCTGACTTAAGTTAAAATGGAAATTATTTACTCGCCAGTCCAGGAAATGTGTACAAATTATTCTTGCCACAACTTTACATGACAATTAAATCACATAGGTAGTGTACAGATAATTAATGTTTTAACAGATGCATTATCCTGGATACTGTTCATTAGATGATGCATAAGATATTTGCCACTCGAACCGATATCAGTTGTTTCGACAGTTCGACTTAAATTTACTTCAGCAATTCATCGCTGAGAATATACGTGTTATAGTCATTCTACTGCCTACCAGTATTTTGAAATATTCGTTTACGAGTATATTTAAGCATTCCGTAGCTAATGGAAATGTTATATTCCCGGCAAGCCTGTTATAGTTACATTTTATTGATTGTGTAAAACCAACAAAAATGCATTTATACATCAGGTATGGCGTATCCAGCAACAAGATAGTTATAGTCCCATTTGAACTAACCTGGTACAGTGCACACCATACCTAATACATAAAACATATTTCAGCTGAATTATACCAACTCACATTATAAGTCAATATGAAATTTATTCATTTAGTTATGCGGTAAAAATAGGACTACGTTAAATTCTGTGACAAAAATAATTCGTGTCTTTCTAAGGTGATCCAAGATAAAATTCATCCCCTACGCCAACGGCCTAGTAGATGTATTTTGTTAGCTGACTTTTGCAATTGTACATTTAAACTGATAGAATACTAATGATCGAATGCAGAACTACAATTTAATTTAAAATTAGTTACTCAGGTGACATTGTTTCCGTCTTCTAACGGCAGATCTTGTATTGTTATTGGGCACCCCAGAGGGAAAGCGATACCGATTGGGTACCACTTAAACGCAAGACGAAATAAATAACAAAGTTTGATAGAAGTGCGAATTGCATGCAATTTGCGGCCTCGGTGGAGTGGGAGATGAGTTGCAAGACTAAATACACTCTGGTTAGAATTCGGGCAATTTTACGCTTAATAATATTGAAATCAGTCTATTTGTCGAATTGAATATTCTATCTTGTCATTGTAAATTTATACCGACAGTCTGGGTGCGTGAGAGAGAGAGAGATCACATCGTGTTATTGTACTTTTAAACATTGACAGCACATACTAAAAGTTGCATTACATAGTCATGTTATTGATCTGCTACGCCGGTTAGCTATTACACAACCGTGATGATATCCCCGATTACTCAGAAAACGAGCACTCTCGTGAGGACAACTGAACAGCTTCACTTGAACACACACACACACATGAATTTTAGTATAGAACGAGATATACGTGATGGTATTGAACAGAAGCAAAATTGACGAGGCGATCTGTTCTGGGATTTCGTTATCGACGTGCCATCAATCTTAGATGGTGTTGGCTAGAGAATTGTCTAAGGGGTGCGTCTTCCCGACCTACACGTCAGGTTAGCGAAAGAGTTTTAGCATAGAGTTGAAAAAACTCAGGTTGGCAAGCGCTAATGCAGTGGGACACACATTGGCGAAATCTCGTCGCATTGTAATCTGTCAGCAAAAAAAAGGTCAAATGGGCTGGCCTGGTTCGCTTCTCCTCATTTGCATAGACAAACAGGAGGCATCTACATTGCACTTTGTGTAGGCATTTTGTGATAAACGTTTAGCCAACTGGCAATCGCCACGTGGAAGGTGAGAAAAGAAAGCAAAAACAATGCACGTGTGTTTACACATTTATATTATAGTAAAAACTTGTTATGTGTCTTTGAAACAAAGTACTGCGAGCAGAACACTGATACAAGAGAACGGCAGCTCACACCAATATTGCCTTTGCATCAACCTCGACCAGATCTCGCATGCCAGAAACGGTTTTTGACCACTCCTTCAGGCGCTCGCTCATGTTCGATATCTGAATAAAAAGTGAAGTACATGGGCAAACGTAAACTGCTGCACATTTCAGCCATAGAAAATCGTGCATTGAAATGAACATGCATCAATTAACGCAAACAATTATTTGAAAAGCATACACTATAGGAATAGACGACATTCAAAGTAAAATGAGTGACATACTTAACTAGTCACCATGTCACGGGAAATGGAACAAAGGATTGCAGTGAAGCTAGCGTATCGGCATAACGCTAATTATCTCTCCTATGTGTAAATTTTAATTGCCGGCTTTTCAAGACAATTGCGCCCCACAAGCAGACATATTATGAAGTTGCCTAGCAATCAAAGAGCTCTGTCTAGTAGAGCAGGCAAAAATTTCAGCAATAACGGTTACGAATATGATTGTTTCTTGTAAAAAATTATGATTGCTTAATAAATTCTGTTGATTTTTGCCATAAACTAGCTCAAACGCGCAGTTCAAACAATGCGCCCTTTCAACTTCAAATGGTGTATCTAATTGCAACGGTGTAACGCTAAATACCAACCTGTCTAAGTACTTACCTGTTCCATATCAAGAACACGCGGTTGCAGCCAAGTGAAGAAGACCATTTGTTTCACCTCATCAATGCGACCCTTCACAAGGCCCAGAGACAAGGCACGCATTACCAACATTTCCACCTGTCAGTAAAAAGCATAAATTTACATCCAGCTTAATTTCAATAATTTCTCGCACCACTCACGCTACCGTGACATAGTAGCAATACAGTTATAACAAATAACAAAAGGTTCGATACTGTCTCTCTCCCCTAAAATATTCTGCATACGAGATGAGATGATGTATAGGTGAGGTAATGATTGGTCTGCTAATTATAAATAGTTATATATTGAGTTTAGTTACTGAGACAAATTCTATGATTAAAATAGTGTTGAGTCAAATATATATAAATAGAATGGTTTTGGAACGAGGTTACCACATTTGCTTAAATCTGCTATTGTGATCAGTGTTGTGTTGCCTGAGGATGGTGCTGGAAAGTAGGCACCGAAACGTCGCCAGTAAACAAAGATGTGATAGAACCGCATTTCCAGTTGAAGTAAAAATGAGTCAACCTGATCAAAGACAAAACAAAATTGGAAATTGTGACAAATCGGATATTTGTGTAACTGCCCGTGTACAGCTATTACCCGCGTACGCAAAACGCGGCATTGAGAACCTTAAGGCACAGCGCAAAATATTAACTTCAAAAAATATTTGTATTTAGAATTTCATTACACTAAATATGCATTGAGGTCCGGCCTACTTTGAAGATGGCCAAGTTGATTTTTGCATTTCACTGCAAGAGTGTCGCTGTCCGTCCTACTTTTCAGATGGCCAAGGATGTGCGAAACTTGGCATTTGGCAGACACCTCGGTTTGTTAAAATTAGGGTTTCGGCTTGTCTCACTTTCAAATCGAGTACACTAATCACGATAGCGACTGCGTCACCAGTAAGCATGGGATTATACCTCCGGTTCATGATGTCTATGGTTTATCCTTCTGGTCACAATTGAACTGATTTTTCTCTAGGTTCGCAACACCTAATACATACCTTATATATATATATATATATATATATATATATATATATATATATATATTATTTCTCCGTCACAAACAGCATATAATTCAGTTGTGATACAGTAAATTCGGAAGCGAAGTCTGTGCCTTCTGCCTGAATGCTAACTTGACCATAATGGTCTTGTGGAGATTTTTTATTTGTCTCATCTCTGTGAGTTATCCTGATAAATTTACTCGTAGTAGCACGGAATTCCTTCTCTCTCTCTCAATGCCTGTCTCTCGTAAATCTCACTAATAGTTTGTCTAAAATATTATTTCAGTTTTCATTTATATACTTTTTTCACTCCTTATGGTTATATGGCAATGAAATATTAGTCTGTTTTGACTTTTGGATGGCTGGACATAATGATGTGTGACTGTTTTATTGCAGATGAAAGGTAGCGCCTCCACAATACTACGACTTATTATTAGTCAGGTGGGTTTTGGAAGGCATGGGTTAATATAACGAAGGCTGCATGCACTCCGAGAATATTGAGCCAAATCTTGAATTCGCAAGGCTAGCACAGCCCTAAAATGATACCATGTTGAGCTCCTGCCAAAAGTGGTCTAATTAGCATGACTTGGAAGGGGCTAAAAAACCGACAAAGATATTAGATGTGCAATCTTAACACAAATGTCTCTAAAGCGCCTTAGAATAATGCTACGTCTCTTATCAAGTACAAAAACTGTCTATAAGACGAGAAGAATAACCTGACCTCCATGATAACAAGAAGGAAGCCTGATTATTGCATTCCACAGAAATTAAACATTTATCGAGCAATACGTAAACCGAGCAAAGCGTATACAAATCATATGGTAGTAATTTTTAGCGCGATTAAAAACCCGAATAAAGTAAATAGCTCTTTTAGCGGACTCAAAGAACCAGATAAGGTTACAGAAAGCCACCGTAATTCTTCCGTTTAGCATTTAGCGTATCAACGAATAGCTTTCGTCGGCGGTTGATTTGGACTTTCGGTTTTGCAATGATCCGATTGTGCCTCATTTTGAAGTACGCGTTGAATTTTCACTTCTTAATTGTGCCTGGGTGCTGATTCCTTTCCTCGCTCCGCAGGCTTCCACGCCATTTGTACTATCAACCGGCAATGAGGTTCAATCTAACGTTTCGGTACCTCAGTTCCAATTCTATTAGCAGAAATGTGATGATTGCACTGCGCTACCAACAAATTCCGTTTAATAGGTTGATTACGCTGAATCCATAGTGCTTAAGAAACAAGAGTTCCGTTCAAGAAAAAAAAGAGGCCACATTCCTAGTCGCCTTCGTCATAGCTTAACGTCTATTTAAGAAACAACAAGTCAGGTACACAAAACAGTCCACACAAAACATAAAGTAAGGCCAATTATCTTTCGCACATTTTGTTAATAAAGAATAACACTGATGAAGAAGATGGGGAATGTCACCTTATCGATTGGCTGACCGGTAGCTAAGGCAATTTCCTTAAAGCTGATGACACGATTGCCCGCAGGTCTGCGAAAGACCGCCTCCATTAAGCCGAGAAGCGTAGCCTTCTCAGCCAAAAGAGATGGCGTGGCCGTGGCGGCTTCCACCAAATTCGGTTGTTTTGCCCATTGAGGCGATTTTTGCAACTCTGCAATGCGACTTAAATTGCCCCGATTGTAGGCCTCCAACAGTTGGACAAGCCAAGCGTGCTCCGCGTGGTTGCGCAAACTGTCGATAATGTCATGCGCCAGCTGACAGAAAAAATTAAAGAAAAACAAAATCTACACGTGCACAAATAGAGATGCAGCAATCGCACAAAGAACTCTACTATAACCGGTGCTAAGCACTAACCAAATAGGATTGTTTCCATTGAACCAGTGGAGCACCAGAGAGCATTTTGACGTTATCCAGTACCAAAACTGTAGCGTAACCATGGCGTCTTACCTCTTATTCTCCTCGGAGTGACATCAAATCATGTCAAATCGGTACACCAGAATTTGAAAACCCAATTTACGGCCGAAAGGCCATAATGCGATAATATCGATTCAGCATGCACAGCAATAGCGAGTGAATGTTGAACATGCCAAAATGAAGTGAATCGGCAGAATCAATCTATGCATACAAATTGGCTGTCAACAGATGCATTAACGTGTCCTATTTATACCATCCAAGTTAACAAATAACGCCGGAATGACTGGATAACGCGATAGATCGCCAGGCAGGAAGCTTATATGTATTCGGGCCAGAAGGAGAATCTATGCATCACTTGTAAGAAGTCTTTATATCGCCATCCAATGATACCCGTCTCTCGAGACTTCAAAGTTTCATCGGTCTTTTTACTTACTTTACTGCGGCTGACTCCTTTTGGAGGATAAGCCGGCTCCAGTGACATTTCATGGAGTTTCTTGGGAGTTTGGTACAAGTGGTGTCCCCTCACCACTCGGATTTTACCTTTTACACCTATTCAAAGCAACAATAATTTAAAATGCATAACGGCGCAGCTCCGACTGTAGGACCATCTAAATACACATTGACTTATTTAAAGCAATGGATGCTCCGAAACTCAAACAGATATCTTTAAATTATCGACTGCATTACTTGTTTTATATGACAGAGCTCTATACTACACGACTTCTTTTGGAAATCCAGTAAATAAGATGTTCCATGGTATGGCAATAATTGGCAGGAAGGTTGCTAATGACACATTGATATAGAGCCATCTTTTATTCTGTGGTTCTGGCGCCAAATAATCCAGTAACATTACGCCAAACATAAGACCGGCCATAAATCCCCACATATGTGCCTCGTAAGCAGAAGCATATTGTGCTTCTCGTACATTCGTGTTGTATATAAATCCGCATAACTCAGAGACTCCATAAATTATGATTGGGTAATACTTTCTTAAGCCTAAAGAAAGAATTTTCGACAAGCTTGCACAAAAACCTTCCTCTTCGAGATATGCTATTTTCCAGTTCGTGAGGACCAACGCTTGTTGAGCACCAAGTAGAGCATATAAACCGGCGCCAGAACCACAAATGGATTTCAATGGAGCGCAAATTGTTGTCGCTAAAGAACCGTAAATAACACCTGATAGGTAGATGCTTGCAGCGCCCCAAATCCTGAACTGAAAATAAAGTCCAAAAGTGTAGACCAGCGGCAAAATTGAATTTGATAAAAGTTGTACAGTATCCAAATGAGCAAGCATGTATGTAATAAATCGCCAAAATTCTATTCGTCGACCTGGATTGAAACAGAGTACCCGAAAAATTGAAGAAACCTCACTTACTTCTTCCGTTTCCACTTCATCTTTTTCGTGTTGTTGCTGTTGCTCATGTTGTTGGTGAGAATGTTTTGCTGGTGTAGGAGAATTTCATCGGTCTTGGTGCGTCGCAATTTTCTATTCGATATCCCAAACATAATTTCAAATATAATTCCTGCTTAAGGCTGCATTATGGTTTACAATAATTTAACGGACAACTTCACAACTAAATAAGATTTAAAAGAAACATGTTGCGCGACAGGAAATAGATAATTTACCTGATTTTCGGATTGCGTACCGAAATATTTGAATCCACTGTCATCATGATTTTTCCAAAACAATATGGAACGCTTCACGATTTTGCGTGTCATCCTTGCGCAGGGGCCATGCTAATCTTCTCTGTATTGTTCCAATTTTAGTATATGCACCGCCGAAGCGAGTACAAAATCATGATGACAGTGGATTCAAATATTTCGGTACGCAATCCGAAAATCAGGTGAACTTCACAACTAGCAATGGAATTCGTGATAAATGTCCCATTTTCTCATGCGCTCATGACGCAGGAGATCGAATTAGATAATGCAGACGATACTGTATCACTACTCAACAACAGAGATTCTTCCCAAGCCACCCGGAATAGATTATCAATCGCTTTTTTGTAGTTCGATATGAAATTCTGACATTAAATGTGATGTACTTATACAGGATCACCCATCAATCACATCAACTGTGAGGCTGTAAGCTGAAGGTCTAGACGTATTCAACACGACTGCATACCTTGCTAGTTCTATCAATAACTCAGTCAATATGAGTGATGACGTAAACGTACAAATTGCGAAATAAAGAGTAGCTTTCTTCGGCTTTCATCGTTTATACAAAAAAAACTCGACTATATCATTCAGCCTGTGGTCGCGTGTGAAAAGCAATTTTGTTAAATGCCAATTAAAGTTATATAGTAAGTAAAAAACTTGGTCTACACTTACCAATTCGCCAAAGTTGTAGATGCCGTCACCAAGGAGAGCCGCCAACGTGACTGTTAATGCCCACTGGAGCTTCTCTTCATCAGACAGTGTACTTAAATCTGTGCAACCGAGAAAACGCAACGCCTCTCTATAGTATTCGGCATATTTACCAACAATCTAAATTTTAAAAAGGTCAAAATTAAAATTCTCAATTTTAGTGGAAATTCTAATTAACGGTAGGTGCAAAAATACCAAACATGTGACATAAAATTTAATGAGCTTGGAATTGACCTTCGTATCGGAAGGACTCAGACGAACAAATATGTAGATACAACCTGTATATTGCTGCATAAATAGTCGTTATAAAGTAAGTAAAATATTAAAAGTTTGAAGAAAAGTAAAACTCTTTAGGAAAAATAATTAAAGCCTGCATCATATTAACTTTAAAAAGTCGTGTCAATAATCAGATTTAACGCAAGGCTTTGAATAACATAAATATCAACCATCAGAGGATAAAGTGACATTTTTTATAATTTAAGGCACAATCATGTATAAATGCATATTAAATAATTGCAAACACGCATGTCTAAATTTAGGCATACATACACGCATACATGCACACACATGCATACATACATACATACATACATACATACATACATACATACATACATACATACATACATACATACATACATACATACATACATACATACATACATACATACATACATCATACATACATACATACATACATACATACATACATACATACATACATACATACATACATACATAAATACATATATACATGCATGCATATATACATATCGCGAGTAAAAAAACTCAGTCAATAAATCGCGCTTCCAAAATGTATGCGTCTCTTGTCGGTTTGTTTGGAATCTCAGATTAGCTACAATAAGGTGAAACTGATTATGCCCATTCGTACTAACATTGACCCCCTTTAAATAAAAATTTCTTCCTCATTGTGTTGCATATTGTTTTCAATAATATGTGTAGGAAACGTTTGTGCTGACGTTCGTTCCTTAGCGATTTAGCCGAATATGAATCACGGCGAATGTTTAGAGAACGAAATTGTTAGTTGCATAGTAACAATTTAATCATCATTCATAGCCATACTAAAGCCAACAATAACTAATTTTTCGCTGAAATACAATCATAAGAGAAACAAAAACAATATTTTTTAATAAATAACGACAAAATAATAATTTATGCACACTGCTTATTAGTAAGATTTATAAGAGAAAGATAGAGCACGATTTACTATGACTAATTAATATAGATAACACACACAAATCGGGCAAACTAAACCCCTACAAAACGCCATTATTTCCAAGACAGCATTGGAGCAAGGCAACATCAGCACTACAGCTTCCTTGCGGCTTTCACTGTATAACGTCAAAAACAAAATATAACATCACAGCTAATCCTGCCCTACAAAGAAAAGAAAGTTACGAAGTTGATTCTACCAGACATCTGCAACAAGATCGCCACTGAAATCGACTCTATACCATATCGCGCAGGATCTCCAACCAAGAACTATAAGGCGCAATCTGGTGCTGGATGAGAAAACCGAGCTCGACAGGGCAATCGAATTGTGGACATGTGCAAAAAGTGACCGAACCAACGTAGTTGATGGAGCCTTGTTTTTCTAACTAGGAGCGCTTAGTGGTATATTAAAAAATACGTCTACGATTAACAGCGCTGATTATTCCTTATTGGTAGCCTACATGTTCTTTGCTTATCGAACAACAATGGCCAAATACCTGTAAGCGTCTAAAATCATCAACTCTAAGTAGCCAAGTTTCACTAGCCTATAGTACAATTGCGCGTACAGATGCAATGTGAACACGACCTTTAAGGCAGAGTGAAATGCTCGCGTTTCTCCACAAATGTAAATTCGTTCACTATGTCCAGATCTTTACTCCGTAGTCGTAGAGTTAGAGTGAGTGGTTTGTGATCCTTTAAAATATCTTACTATTAGAATGCGCGAATTTCAAGGTGGCCGTGCCGCATCTCTATTGTCCAATAATAGTACGATATCATCTGCAAAGTCAAGATCGATTAGTTAACCGCCTGGGATAACTTCAACACCTACATTCTGAACGTGTGGATAAGTGCTATTCATAATAACATCTATTATAAAATTAAACATAATGGAGGAATTCGGACAGCCTTGACGAAAACCACTGCTAGTAAAGTTGTGCATTAATTCGTTGTAAACATTAACGCAACTCAATCCAAGCATAGCGTGCGGTCTCCGCATTCCATATAGAATAAAAACGGCTATCCAACGGTACCAAAATGATATCGCCAACATCTTTAAATAATTTCGGATTTGACCGGCATTTTTGTGTCATATGTCGGAATTTGAACCTTTATTTTTCAGATGATGCGGTTCATCCTCCTTAAGTTTCGATTGCTGATTGTATCAAGATCCGCCATTGATCTTTCACCTATATTGAGACGTTTCAGTTCATCTGGTTGAACATGCACAGGAGTAAAACACAACTTGTGGCAAATGTGGTTGTGTTTTACTCCTGTGCGTATTGTGTCAACCCTGAAGATGAGACTGGAAATAACGTCTCGAAATATAGGTGAAAGATCAATGGCGGATCTTGATCCCAAAGCGCTTTCAGACAATCAGCTAATTGAAGGCTTAAAGGAGAAGGGACAAGTGAGAACCCATCAACTGAGGCCAAAAATTACATCATCTGAAAAGATAAAAGGTTCAAGATTTTGCCGACCTATGAGTGCTAACAATTGTCCCGCACAAGAAAAATGCGGTCAAATCCGAAACGAAAAGGACAGCACTGAGAAACAAAATAATACATCTTTAAATAATTCCGGAAGCAAATCATCAGGGCCTGTGTCTTTGCGACGTTTAAAAGGTAGAATTGCATTTCGTACCTCTAACTCTGGTTCTTCAAGATTAATATTCTCCACTGATGACACAGTCATGATTTCAGGAATCATGACTGACGAAGTTGCCCAAGAAAATCGATTTTTGAAGTGTCCAGCCCACCTATCAGAACGACTTATTCTATCGGCTACCAACAGATTATTACAATCATTTATAGTTTCGCCAACGTTTAATTTTCTCTGACATGTTGCAAGGATAAGTTATAAGAAATAGCGGCTATTGCCTGACGCGAACGCTTCTTCCATCACTTCAGCCTTTCTGGTCAGAAAGGATTCATGATCGCCTTTTAGACTGCGCTTAAGTTGGCGTCTTACATTTATACGAATATTATTATGAGTCGAGCCAGGTGGAATTTGGCGCCTTATTTCGAGTATCTCCATAGATTTTACAGAGCCAGTGATTATTTCTACGGGGGCCTGCTATGCCACATACAGTAGTACCTGCATTGTGCATAGTGGAACTTATCTTGGACCAAAGTATATTCGGATTTTCGCTATTCAGACCAGTTAGATTAGCCTTAAGAATATTTTCATAGTTTTGTCGGAAGGACGGTTGTTCGAGTTTGCATACATCAATTTGGGGCTTATTCTTAATTATTTTCCCGGAAAATTTTAGAGCAAATCTACAACGGATACGGGTGCTGGAGGACGCCTATGTAGCGACAACGTCTAACACCACGTCTGAAATTTGTACTACTTAAATATAGTCTATGTTCAGCGCAGCTATCCAAAAGCCGTTCACCATTATCATTGCGAGTCGAGCTTAGAGTGTATCTTCCACCTAAATGAAATTCTGTGTTGCTTAAGCGACCAACTTGAGCATTCATGTCACCCATAACCAGGACTATATCCGAACTTCGTGCTTTACTTAGTAAGGAGCTTAATTCGGAGTAAAAAGCGTCCTTGCTTTCTTCTGTGCTGCAATCGGTAGGAGCATATGCAGATACAACGAAGAGGCAACGATGATAACGGTTTTTTGCTTTGATTTTAGTAGATGTATTTAAACGTGCCGCACACAATCGACTATTTAAAGGGATCCATTCAATTAAGCAAGCTTCAGCTCGCGCGCTAAGGGCAATACCAACGCCCCATTTACCGGCTTGAGAGGACTCTGTGGAACCAGATGTTCGAAGCCAATAACGCGTAGATAGGGATGGTGTAACTAGTTCTGTAATACACGTAGGATCCTGTATTCTGGTTTCAGATACGCAACACATGTCGATTTCTAATTTATCCAACGTACGAGCAAGAGATTCTTGGTGTCCAAGTTGTTTTAATGTTCGCACATTAAATGCGCCTACGTTAAAACCTAACCTAGGCTTAATGAATGATCGTCTACTAGAACCATTTTCGATATTTGACAATCTGATTTTGGGCTCATTGATATGCCAACCATATTCTTCGTATCTGAAAGAGCGTTGTTAGATTAAGAAGGAAGGAAGAAAAGGAAGGGAGACAGAATCGGAGCTGGTGTCTGCAGTAGCTCGATTTTGCTTATCCACCCTTCACCACACAGTAGATAAGCCGAACGTATGTATACTGCGTTACGGCCAATGCAGTACGTAATCATTATAGACAGGTTCGTTCATGGTTATGTGGACAAGAAAAAGAACCCTAGGTGGCCCAATCCTAGTGAGAATGGTTTTTATTTTGAGTTTTCCTTATCCTAGGTAGTCTGCCAACCAAGACTGATGAGCACTATTTACCCAGATGCCATTGGCCAAAGTTTCCTTCAGCGGTTGAAACTTGCCCTTCACTTCTAGCGCGCTTGCTGCCATTCCCTTTCTACAAGTTTAACACCGTTACTGCGTAGAGAGACCAAACTTGTCCCTGACATGAAACAGGATGATGGTAATCCATTACAACCAGCAAGTTTTATGCCACCATTCCCGCCGGTCGTCAAGCCGGAATTTCAATGGATACGGGCTACAAGTGGCAGTAAAATATCTAACTTATAAAAAATAATTAATCTCCTTCCTAGAACACAAGGAGCGGCGCTGGGTAGTGCTTGAAGCGAATAATTCAAATCGTAGCAAATATGCATTTGGAGACCCAGGGTACACAACGCAGGACCAATCAAAGAATTAACACCTTACTGTTTAAAAATCCAGGCCGTCATCTGGAAAAATAGGTAGAGCGATGGACACTAGAAATTTTTGGCACGAACAAGTGAACACAGAGTAAACAAATATTTAGCAAAAAAACCAAACAAAATATACGAATACAGAAGCAATGAAACAGTTATTCGTAACAAATTTTGTGAACTAAACAGGCCATACCTTTAGACCGCACGATCGGCCTTAGTAGTCAAGAATAAACTACGCGCACAAGGGGGAGATTCTGTATTCAATTATCATCCTCATCATAATCATCTTATTTAGAAAGCAAAACACTAGCACAAAACAAGATGTTTCATCGCAAAACAAGAAAGATATCTACGTTTTTAGCTGTAAAATACCAAGTTTTCTTCATTTATTGTGTGAATGATGATTCAGATACGTTTTATCCACTTAGACAGACTGCGACGAAATACAAGTACCACCTGCCCATAGCATCCGGTGTCGAGGCATTAGCAGGCAAAGTATGATGTATCAATTGAAACATGCATATCCGACACGCTTAATCTCTTGCCGTCACTAATACACTACTACTAATTGTGAACTGTGCGGTAAATCCGAATTAACTACAACAGAATTCACAAAGTCCATAGCGCGTAATGAAAGGGAAGGGAATGAGAAAATTAAAGGAAACAAGAGGAAGCTTTGTCGTTGGAAATCAAGCCGAGGCACGCTTAAGCCTCTTAACACACGCGGTACTTTCTAAAAAGCTACGGGTGGCAATTTCATTTGTCTGATTAGAAGCGCAAGTGCGCTTGAATACTATTTGCACATTTATACACAATTCTCGTGTACGGCTATTGAGACGGAATACAGAGGTTCAGTGAAACGAATTTCAACGACCGGAACCCGTGGTCGAACCAATTAAACAACCGTGGTATATTCAGGTGTTGTGAACGGAAGACAACCATCGTCGGCTTTCTAGAATGTGGTCGATCGTAGTACAATGACTTTTCGCTTTACCATTAGCATGGACGGCCTATACAGGCTTTCGCTGTAATTCTGGAAAGCATAAAGACTAAGTAGCTCGCCATGCTAAATTAGACACATTCAAGTTGCCAAAGGACGACCGATCCACGGGTCTTAGCAGTTCTTGAGAACAAGTCAAAACTGCTTATTTTCACCGCGCGTATTTCGGTGGGCTCTGTTCCAGTACAAAGTAAACAGTGACACAATTCTCCCATTCTCCACTTATCTCTATAATTTGCATACATGAGCACGATTTTACAACTTTACCGGCAAAACAGGGAAGCCTATCAACACTAACCAACGCCTAAGTGAAGATGTTAAGCAAAAACAGTCTTTATTCGTTATCTGGCGAGTAAGCGATGATATAGGTTCTTCCGCAGCATCCCTTAAAGAACCTTGCAGCCTACGTGACGTAATTGCAAGCACATCCGCAGTAGTTTGTTTTCTATTTCCCATCCGTCAGGATGCAGAAGGTAAGGCAACTCATTCTATACAACGATATCGTATTACACCGGTATAAAATGACGATGCTTCACCGCCACAAACCCATGAAATTCATTATATAAGTGCTAGAAATCAACCTCTCCTACCAACGACAAGGCTTGTACTAAAAGAAGGGACGGTGTTTTCCGGCGCCTGAAAAATACAAATTATTTGCAGACGTTGCGCGCCAGCTTCGACAAGCAGACCATCATAGGGATTTAAAAAGCAAAACATAAACCACGAAGTAGATTGTGATCGTAAGACTTTGGTGATAAATGCAGGATAACTAAAAACACAAATCTTCGGCACTCAAGAGGAATTTGGCGGTCTTCATTTATAGCTAATAAATAGCTATAATTGCACAAACAAATAATGATTACGTTACACATTAAGCAGCGGCAGTATAAAGGTAGTTGAAGAGAACTCTTTATGCGATTTATAACGAGAATCAATAGCGTCAAATACACATCGGAATAGAATGAAAACAATGCAAAATTTGAACCTTTAAACAGAGCTCAGTCAGTGCCTATTGGGCCTCTCTGACTTGCCAATAAATTATCGTGTCCGATTTCGAAGTTTAAGTGGGAGGATGGCGACTGGCAATGCTACCTCTATCACACTGAAATAGACCACATGCCAAACTCAATACGATGACCTGTGCTCCAGACAGTCAGGCCTTTTGCGCCGCTTAAATCTCGGGATATTTTATCCTTTGGTTCTTTAAATGTTATATCGCTTGTCTCATTATTACGGCTGTAAAATATACGAAGATCCGCATCCACGTTATTTGTTTCAAGAGGTCAGAATTGCTTCGATTACATGAAAATGAGTCTCATTCGAGCCTAGTGCACATAAAAAGGAACATTTTTTAATGCTAGCGATACTTAGCCCTACATTTCTGCTGCAAATGTTGCAGCAGAAGCCTGGCATGACCAGAGAACACTAAATTCTCACTTATCCTATGCAAGGTTCTGCGTAGGCAACCTGGTTTTGAGCATCGCAAACGAATAGGCACCAACTTAACCATTCTGCTAATGCGAAAAACGTATACTTGAGCAACAACAAAATTTTGCCTTTGACTTTGAAGCAGCGTTTGGAGAGCCTTACAAATATCGTTGTTTCAAACGGAATTGCAGAAGGCATATAGACGAAGAAATACAATTGGGATGGCGATATTTCATCTAATTCAAGTCGACTACATTTGGTAGGCAGGTGAGTTTTACCTGTTTAAGATGCACTAACGTAGTACGGGAATTCTACTTATTTCAAAAATGCATGTGACAGATCCAGTTTTTAGTTTCAGCCTGTGTTAGTCAAAGCGCAGATCAGGCAATTTTAATAAATCCCGTTTCGCGATGTGTTCATGCCTTAAAGCAATGGGCATTCCGCATTTAATTTTTAGCTTCCGTGCACATGAAACGGACAATAATGTGCAGTATTTAGGGAAGTCCTTGCTTGTGCTGTGCCACCTGTATAAAACAATTTGGAAAGCCTCGTCGTGTCATCAGAAGATGCAACCAGAGAACATTCTTTAAATCAAGTTTGCGAGCTTGAACTAAGCACCAATCACATTTTGTATCTAACCAGTCGTCGAACAGCATAGCAAGACTGCCGCCAGTTGCACGCGCTGACGCGTTTCGACCTTCCATGATCCTCATCAGAGTACGGCGACAAACTGACTAGCGAGGATCAAGTCGCATTGCATAGTCAATTTGCCGTCGTACTCTGATGATGATCATGGAAGGTCGAAACGCGTCAGTGCGTGCGACCGGCGGCAGTCTTGCTATATAGTTCGATGATTGGTTAAACACAAAATGGGATTAGTGTTTGATTCAAGCTCGCAAATTTGATTTAAAGGATTTTTACCACCAACCGTGCAATCAATTAACGTTTAACGAGAGGACATTTTTTCCATTATCGATAACACAAAAGCACTTCAATTCGCGTAATTTGTTGCAGAAACTAAGAGAGGATTGCACATTGGCGGGATATTTTTGCAAACAGCATCCAGCCAGCCACGCCACAAACATAAAGCAATACATGCCTATTGGTGTTAAGGAATTGTTAGAAGCTTTGAAGCGTATTAACTTCCTCGAATTATAAGCTCCGTTTATATGTATTACCAGTGGCCATTTACAAATTGAATATGGGCGACACTAGTTAGTTTTGCGCAGCTAATCAAGCACTTTCAACACATCAGACATGTAACTCTAAGCCCTTTGCAGCCACTTATTGGCCTCCTGATATTGCTACGACGTGAGACTAGAAAACCATAAAGTTGATGAAATGACAAATTTTAATATCATGGGGATCAAATAAGCTGGCAGAATCGACGTGCACACTTCAGACTTTCAAAGTTCTGTTGAATAAAATTTGAGAAATCTGTATCTCAGCTAATTGCTGCAATCTGAAGAAAGAGAGAGATTCCACAAATGAGAGGAAGGATGTCGTTTTGGTGCCAATCCTCCATAATGGTGACAATTTTACTCCTTCCCACTATCATTGTATTGGGTTTCTATGCGCTGTTAAAAAAATGGTCACTTCAATTATCCTCAGAATGATTAGTGAAGAGTGACATAAATGAGCCAGAATAAAAGCCCGGTTTGAACTAAAAATTACACGCGCCGACCGAATTCGTGCACTCTGCCGCACTTACGTGTTGCAGACGGATGTAAGGCAGGATGAAATCATTATTGATTGTGAAATTAAAAATTATCTTTGGGCACCAAATCTTTGTCGAGATGACAGTTTTGAATTTTTACCCTCCTCCAAGGCTGAGACAATCCCCAATCTACCCATTTACAATCTCTTAACAGACTAGCGAGCACTATCTGCGTAAAATATCAATAACTCTAAGTGCCTCCGATAGCGCATTTGTGTCTTTTTCTTATAGTTAAGGCACTCGCATCCCGTGCATGACAGCAGCAGAACTTTGACTGCCAGAGGCTATTGCAAACGCCTGTCATAGACGTATTTGTTCTGTTAGCGAAGGCATTCACGCAAGAACCGGATAGGAGCTGGGCTTTAACTGCCAGAGGCTATTGGAAATGCTTCACATAAATATATGGATTTTGTCATGACATTATAACCCTGACACACCCTTCGTATTTTACAACCGTGTATGGAAAACAGAACTAAAAAAATAAACTGACACGTAATCATCGAGAATAACAGAAACTGTCAGCAAGACGCCGACGAGCAAAATATTTTTTCATCTGCTACGATTACGCATATATAGCAAGACGCCTTGTTTTTATAGGTTAGCACATTTAAATCGGATTTTAAAGCTTACTTGGAAATAGCGAGAGCTCATTCGGTAGAATCTTGAATGTACCGGCGTAACACCATCGATGCCTTCTAACTCGGTGCCCACGCGCTCAATGATTTCACGTGTGCCTGGTAGATCGTTTATCTTAACCAGTTTAAGCATTCCGATTGTAGTTTCAAACAAAAGTCTTGCATTTTGGTTGTTGGTTGTGTACTTAAGTAAAAGAGTAATCCATTACCTGATCCCGAATCTCCTCCAGAAACTTAACTGCTTTCTGAGGATCTACGACCAATGAAACAGCCAACTTCTTACCTTTTTCCATGACTTGTTCACTGATTGGTATACAGATTTCTGCCAATGCCAATGGATTGATACGTTGTTTAACATCAGAAATGAAGTTCTCAAAAACCTCAAATAAATCATTGTCTTTTTGAAATTCAGGAGACTTCACTAACTTCTCAACAGCCAGGGTTAACTGATGCCATAGCCTAATGAATAAAATGTAAAATAAAGCAATATAACAAAGACTAAAGATTATCAGTTCAATATGGTTTGTTTGAATATCCGTAACAATAAAAATGATAACAGACTCCCTATATTTAAAATATAATGACCTCGTAATTTTCCATGAATCCCATCAGTATAAGCTGGAAAAACCGGAAACTACCGCACAAAGTTAAACTTCCAAGTTCAAGGAGACGACAACCGCAAACTTTATTCAATTCGATGCTTATATCAACCTTTGCCAAAATCGTATTGCACATATGAGTGGAAAACCAAAAAACTTCGTAAGATGGCAAACATATACTATCTACTACATTAGGACTTTCACATCATAAACATTATTAGTGGTTGCCAATACCATTTACAGCATCGAACACACGATTATCCCGTATATATATATATATATATATATATATATATATATATATATATATATATATAATACACAGCAATACAAAAGCCATAAGTAACTAATGCTTCAATGCACTACAACCATTAAAAATAACACTAACACATTAATTTTTAGTGACAATAATTAAAAATAATAATCTAGGCACATAAGTTATTAAGAGTTAGATATATGTGGGAAAGGATCTAGTTATTATAAAAATCTTTACCTAAACAACGTACAGAAGTGAGGTAATCTAAACCTCCACACAACACTACTATGGTCAATTCAGCTTTAAGGAAAATAAACATCGACAATATATACAAGGAAGAGAAAACACATGTAATGACAAGGTGTATGGTTATTATGGATAATAGCCCGTTTATTTGGAGAATATCCAGCTGCAAATTACGATCTTTTAGTTATATACATTCTGGGTTCTCATTTGATTAAGTGGATGAGGACTAGTCTGATTTTCAGTTATAATCCTACATATTGTTGTTGGTTTATTGTGGGTGGTCATGTATAACATTCTGGTAAGCAATGCTTTATCTGTGTCCAGAACCCGAAAACGTATCACGTTCCTCACTGGGTTAGTCAAAGTATCTAGCCACATTAAGGTTGCTAGTATTCAAAAAAATTCAACTTGCAACGGGCCCCGCATATCCTGTCCGAATAAATAACTAAAAACAGATATAGGTGCACACATTTTTCTTCTGCTGAGTCACTTGTAACCACAGCCGAAAGCTGAATAAATAGCAGCTGCAGTGCTATAATGCAAGCACTTAAGCGAGAATACGATTGTCGTCCAATTTTAATTACACTAAAATTCTTCAACTCGTGGTGTTTGCTGTGAAACGAAGATGGGATTACACTTTTAAATGCAGGCTTCGCATGTAATTTGCTGCCGGCCGCGTGGCAAATGAGAGGCTAAACCAATTCGATTTTTCTAAAGAGCTTGTACCATTTTCGACGTGTAACATCTTTGAATACATGCGCATCTCGTCAAGCACTACCTTAAATTCCACCTATGACACAAAGGAATAGTTAACGATGAAGTGAAACCTCTACTTGGTTACCAGACAGACATCGAAACTTCTACTTTTGATTAAGTGATGAACTACGAAGCCGGTACTGAAAGGTCAATCTGAAGTATAAATGATATGGTTAGAGAAAATATCGAACTTTCTTCATTAATTTGTCTTGTAAAACTGGCGAGGATGGACCAATTGAAGAAGGTTACCGATAAGGGCAGTCGAAATATTTTGCACAAAGAAAACAAGAATCATTACTGCGTCAGTTATAACATAGATAAAGTAACTCGTGTATTCTTCGAACCATGGAAAGTATGCTCACACACACGTTGCCAAATATTATATTATTGGTGATGTCAGTCAGCTGATCACGCTAAATTGAAGCGTTGTTAATCAAGATGCACTTGCACGAACAAAAATCTGTTGGATTCTAACGCAAAACAGCGTCCAATGGAAAGACTTAATCAATGCTACCTCAATGCAGCAGGCTCTTCTGAAACCCGCTTTGCGGTAGATCTAGACCTCTGGTTGTGTATTTATGTTATTATTTTTATGACCAAATCTCAGGTTTGCTCTACAATTAATTATTCTTTGTGTGCAAAATTGTGATTTTTTACACAGACGAAACAGAAGTAAAGAAAAATCGTCATTTTCTAAACTATATCTGCTTTTATTTCTATACTAGCTTTTAATTAGATTCCTCTGAGCAATTGTATATTCTAGTCACAAAACTGCGGTAATACGAATATTAACGCTTCAGGGCACTTTGCACAAATCCTTATCAGCTAGTTTACGAAATACTATAAAACAAGTTATTGGATAATTTTGAACACAATAAATTTTTAATTGTCATTTCAATTTTACTATCCAGCAATAAGCGCGTCTTGAGAAACGGTCAATTGTTCTTCACATGCTTACGGACTGATGATTATATATTCGAGTAAAGTATATCATACTTGCCAGTATGATGGGCCCTTACTTAATTGATTGCATGGTTTTCAGATACAATGAAAGCTCAACGTATTTTTAAAACAGTATAAATTGCATGGATAATCAAAGAACTAGAAAAAACTAAAAATTTTCAATCATATTCGTAGTGATTTTAAGTTGAAAATTCAAATGCCTATTTTTTACCATTTTCAACATGCGTTGATTTTTATCAAAGAAAGAAGTTTTTGTTATATTTCAAAGACAAACACGGTTTCAAAGTAAATATAATTATCATTGGGTTGTTTAATTGCCAATAAACTAAAACTACGACGATTCTACTTGATATCCACGGAAAAAATACAATTGAGGTGTGACAGCATAGTTACAGCGGATAACTAAGCAAACTTTAAACACACAGCGGGAGACTTCGGCCTGTTCCATAAACAGAGCTACCAGCTGAGGCAACATTAAAAAAGACGTTCGGCAGGTCGATGCAATCTCGAGAGCGCTCTATCACCCGATCTATATCGCAAAGCCCCTCCGGATTTGAAGGCCTACTACTTAAAGTTAACGACCACTGCACCCACTAGCTCTACCCGACCAACCCAAACTTCCTCAATGTTGCGACCAGCTTCGGCCTGTAACGCCTACCAGTAATCCTCTTTTAACAGCACCCAGTACCAAAATGAAGCTATCACTTTCAGTTAAAAACATGACTGATGCCATGACCCGCAAACTACCTTCTACTGAAAATAAGGCAATTCGCCCTGTCCCTGCTGTTGCAAAACTGGACAACCTTGGGATTGATCAAGCATTATAGTTGTCTCCCGCAATACCCTCTTCCCTCAATCACATCATTGCCCTCCAATTGAAAAAAATGCGTCCAGTGATTTGATTTAGTGTCGCTACATCTGTTCAGCAGTTCAAGCCCTGCACAACCTCCTCTCACTTGCTTCCAAAACCCCTCTCTTACAAATCTGAAGAACTGGATTAACAAAGTCCAAATCGATGACAAACACTCGCTCCTCATCAACAAAAAATCACTCCTATTAGCCCATGTTCGCGCCTCGGTCGCATTTGTCAAACCCTCATTCGGTTTTATTACCCGGTCTAATCGTCATCCCTTAGAATCTTTCTTAACAATTCTCATTAATTCAAGTTCCCTCACACCAAATATCAAACATGTACGCATTCCTCTCTTAAAACGAGCTAGACGTGTCTACTTGTCGAAACTTGGCTGTCCCGTACCGCACACAGTAGTGATCTTATTCTTATTAACAGATATTAATTTTATCCGAGCGCCAGAGCTATTGGCCGTGGAAGTGAGTCATTTCATACACGCGGTCATTTCCCATGCCCAAGCGCTTGAATACCTCAAACGAAACGGGACTGGAATTCTTTGTCTTCCAGCTGACCATACCAGATTAAAGTCCATTTTTATTATCATCGCATTGTTGTAATCGACCTCAACTTATCTCATCCAAACTGGCACAACTTATCATCAGAAAAGCATCTGCTGCTATGGCTCCTGATGTATCAGGTTTTGCAATTTCCTAAAACAGGTAACAATTAAATGGACTGCGTCTTCTCCTATAAAGAAATGACCTGTCTGGTTTCGAGAAAATTTCCAAAATTCTGGCTAATGCCAAGTATCCTTCATAAACATACCCCTCTTACTTTTGGGTTCAAAGGAGAACCTACAAACATCCAGAAGCCTCGCTAATTGACAGGTTTATTTACATTTGCGATGCCATCAACCGGAGAGAATTAAACATCACCGACAATTGTTTCCCGGGTCTTAGACGCTCTATCTCTGTTTAGTCTCTGTCACCTCCATTCATTACCTCAACAAGAAATCACTCTGTTTAAAAATGCGAATCTGATTGTATCTTGCCAGAAATGCGCAATCATCAGAAACCAACTGTTCCACACATTCAAAAAATGAGGCATAAACATCTCTGGCTCAAATGACACTAGCCTCACAAAGGATTATCTGAGCCATACTGTAAATTCCTACTATATATCCACTCCACTAACTGATATGATCAATGACGGAGACACCGAGTGCTTGTATTGGCCCCACATCTCAGCGGCCATGATCTTTCGCGCAGTTAAAGACTTTACATGAAAACACAATTTGATCAGTATTGTGTATCCGAAGGCAAGATTGCTCTCCTGGGAAGAAACTATTTTACCCACCTAGCCAACGTAGTTAACATGTCTCGAAATTACCTCGTTACTTCTGGAGTAACTTAGGATGACTATCTTTCCTATCCCAAAATGCGGCATTTCGTAGATTTAATTAAACAATCTCTATCGAACTAGCATTCATTAAAGTATTTTACAGGATTCTATGCAACGAAATTTACACTTCAAGAAGTCAAGATCAACAAGGATTTCCGAATGAGTACTTTTCTTTCACTAGTTAAGTGTCTTTAACCACTGATATTTTTTCCACCTACAAATGACACGAATAGATTCTCCATTTTCTGGATACCTCCAAAACCTTCGAATTAGTCATCTTCTCGGCCACTGAATCCGCCCTATTAAGTAATTGTATTCGTGGTAGTGTATTTAATCAGATCAGTGTCTACCTTCGAAACGAATCCCTTCTTTTCTGACTGCAAACTTCTACATACTGAGACGGTTTACACGGTGAAATACCTAGGCATTAACCTTTTCGAATCGTTGGGCTTCACTCTGCATCTTTGCCAAGTCACGCCAAACCTCTTCAACTACCCCTTTTCATCTGCTGATAAACGAGCCTTGAGGCTTACTTAATTTAAATTTTACGTCCTACTTCTCATATGTAGTTATTGAATTTCATTACCATTTGGCCTCTTCTTGGGCCATTAAGCAGATCGTTTTTTTTATTTCTAAAGGTGAGAGTTATCGAGAGCGACTCCTCTGGTTCAGTCGCCACTTGAAAACTATCTCTTTTGTTCATAAGACCTCAACTCTTCTTTTGCTGTCAAATTGCTATGACGCTAGGTACAACTGTTATTCTTCCATTCAAGCTAACCACACATCCAACATTTTTAGGTCTGCTCTTTTTCCAAAACCACAAGTGCTTCCAACGCGCTAACTGTGGAGACAAATCTTCAGAATATTTTGAATGGGTGTGTGGTTAAGCAACGTTAAATGTATAAAAGTTGCAGACATTGTTATTCATAGACAATTCCCAGAAAAGGACGACAGTATAGTCTATTAAACGTCTCTGAAGTAGACCCATAATAAGTGGCGCCTGAATTCGTTAAATTGACAACGTCATTCGATTATAATTTAAATACTAAAAATAAATAACGCCCCAACTGAAACTGTAGGCGTCTTAAAAATTACACCAGGATTAATCGTTGAACGGAACAAATAAGTTATGCGATCTTTAAGTAAAATGTAATTATATATGACAAAACCACACTAAATATTATTCGAAAACATACTTTCTTGTATAGAGATTGCGCAGCTCAGACCATTCCTGTTCAAATTTTCCACTCTTGATCTTACCATCAAGATACCCATTAACGTCTAAAGGCATGTTTTAAGCGATAAATTCGCGGTCAGTTAAGAGACGTCAGAAGTCGTAAAGTTCGAAAAAAATTAAATTACAATGAGGCAGATAAGAAAAAATTTAAGGCAGTTAATATAGCACCAATTGCAATATATTAAACTACGGATTCAATAATAGTTCTCGAAGATTATATATATAAAAAATTTCCATAACATCTTAACCAATTCTAAGACAACTAAGTTGAATAAGGTAACAGAAGAAATAAAAATTCAAATGAGTAGCGATAAGGCTTTGATTAGACTGCTACGAAATGTCATAAAAATAAATAAAGAACGGAGCACTAAAAGGAGTCCTACATAGGACTAGATACACATGTCATTTTCGTGAAGGTTAATTAAAAAGGAGTCAGGATGGCCGATCGGTCTAAGGCGCCAGACTCAAGTTGTGCTTGAGTCATGGGTATTCTGGTCCTCATTTGAGGGCGTGGATTCGAATCCCACTCCTGACACTTTTCAATGTACAGCTTCTGCCGTGAGACATATTGAAAGGATAGTAGGCTGTGCCAAGAAAAGATGGGCACTAATAAATAGAAATATCTTATCGAATGAAATAAAATATAAAATGTATATAATATGGATTAGACCGATACTAGTATATGCTCCTGCTACTTGGAATCCATTAAGAAGGGTTTTGTCCAATAAGATAGAATCTGTACAAAGAAAAGTTGTGAAACAAATTTGTCCTATCTCCTGCACTATATACGCCGCTAGATTACAGTTTGTATCACTGCAAACCTTATGGTTTCGAAGGATGTGCTATTGCATAAAAGTTTTCCACTTGAACCAGTGGACTGGTGCCTATATGACTCCGATAAGAAAGAGTCATGAAGTTGGAACTAGATCTGGACATTTGGCAATATCTCCTCATTTGCGGAGAGAATGTTATAGAAAGTTATTCTTTTTCAAAAAATCGACAAAATGTTACCAATACAAAGGGGCTTAGAGAAATGCCTCCATCTAAGATGTCTTTTAAATTTTTATCTACTGAACTAGAAAAAGTCTACAATCCTGCTGATATTTTTTATTTTGATTATGATAATACTTTCTCATGGTTGAATAAAAGACAAGGATAATTGTTATCGGAAACAGAATTTCTTGAGATTTTTATTTCCAAGTTTTGTATTATTAAAATTGAAATGTTATGCATTATATCATCATGTTAGTCAACAATACATACAATCAATTGCTAGTCATGGTTCTCAATTTTTTGCATAATGTTACACTCGAATTATACCTTAATTTTTCCTATTTTGATGATGTATCTATTATTCTTTACAGCCGAACTTTCTGATATTGATATATTGTACAGTACAACTAGTGAGATATACTTATCTACATGAGACTAATTGCACAATTTTATGTGATGTGATAACTTTTTTATATATTGTACATTTTCCAATTTTATTATTTGATGGAACATGTGTGGTTTGAATCCAAATAAAGATATTCTATTATATTCTATTGTAAATTATGTCGAACATTTTTTTAAGGCAGGCGACAACTTTGCAAGGCATTCAGATTACGCATATCATCACTTGTTTGCGCTCTCCGTACTTCGATGTATTGGTGAGCACATTAAACAGTTAATCATCAAACTCCCAGAGAAAGTTCGCAATCATCAATGTTTATTTTCATGATGCTGTGATTAATGATGTTTTTGAGATTAAACTTATGCAAGAAATAAAGGATTTAGGCATAACTATTCAATGTACAGCTTCTGCTGAGAGACATATTGAAAGGATAGTAGGCAGTGCCAAGAAAAGATGGGCACTAATAAATAGAAATATCTTATCGAATGACATAAAATTTAAAATGTATATAATATGGATTAGACCGATACTAGAATATGCTGCCGCTACTTGGAATCCATTAAAAAAGGGTTTGTCCAATAAGATAGAAGCTGTACAAAGAAAAGTTGTGAAACAAATTAGTCCTATCTCCTGCACTATATACGCCACTAGATTACAGTTTGTATCACTGCAAACTTTATGGTTTCGGAGGATGTGCTATTGCATAAAAGTTTTCCACTTGAACCAGTGGACTGGTGCCTATATGAATCCAATAAGAAAGAGTCATGAAGTTGGAACTAGATCTGGACATTTGGCAATATCTCCTCCTTTGGTGGGGAATGTTGCGAGCAAGTTATTCTCTTTTTCGAAAATCTACAAAATTTATAATCAATTGCCAAAGGGGCTTAGAGAAACGCCTCCATCTAAGATGTCTTTTAAATTTTTATCTACTGAACTAGAAAAAGTCTACAATCCTGCTGATATTTTTAATTTTGATTATGATAATGTAACACGCGGCTCCGTGTTACAACCAACTGAAGGTCAACTTTACTTCAACGCTGCTCTTAAGTTCAAATATTCTAACTCTGTCCTGTAACAATATTTCTCTTAACTGTGATTTAGAAACAATCTCTGTTAGTCTCAAGCAGTTTTAATCGATATTTCTTGAACTGAAATTTTATTTGTAATTAATAGTGTTTTTACTAAAGAAACAGAACTGCGCGCGATCCGCGAGGATCAATGGGTGGACTATTGTGTCACAGTGAATTTATCTCGTTACATCGGATTATTCGTTATTATGAAAATGATTGATTGTTTACTATAAAAGCAAGGAGCTAAACATTTAATATACGTATGACCCGATGTTTTTGCCTTCTCACATCAACCATCCGGAAAAGATCAGAGACTGATTAGGCGCACGGGTAATAATAATAGCTACCATTGATATGTAGTAGGGGTACAAAATAACGAACAAGCAAGCAACCCGGAAATCGACTCCAACAATAATACTTTCTCATGGTTGAATAAAAGACAAGGATAATTGTTATCAGCAACATAATTTCTTGAGATTTTTATCTCCAAGTTTTGTATTATTAAAATTGAAATGTTATGCATTATATCATCATGTTAGTCAACAATACATACAATCAATTGCTAGTCATGGTTCTCATTTTTTTGCATAATGTTACACTCGAATTATACCTTAATTTTTCCTATTTTTGATGATGAATCTATTACTCTTTACAGCCGAACTTTCTGATGTTGATATATTGTACAGTACAACTAGTGAGATTTACTTATCTACATGAGACTAATTGCACATATTTATGTGATGTGATATCTTTTTTATATTGTACATTTTCCAATATTATTATTTGATGGAACATGTGTGGTTTGAATCCAAATAAAGATATTCTATTCTATTCTATTCTAACACCAATTACTACAAAAGTCCAATACCTCATACATAAACTTCTCTCGGTCGGACGACTCCAGCTTTGCCGACGATTATCTAAATTATCTTCTAGACTCCTTCTCCATTCCCACTCCGCCTGCTGAGATGCTTGACAACGGAGACGCTGAGAACCTACGTTGGTTCAACATTTCGCCGGCCTCCGTCGTTCAAGCAATCAAAGACATAAAATCTAAACACCAATTTGATCAGTACGGTGTCTCTGTCAGGATGATTGCCCTTCTTGGCTGGAATCTCTTCTCTCTGGTTGCCGATGTTATCAACCGATGCCTCGAAACTACCTATCTTCCCCCGGAATGGCTTAATTCGACGATCTCTCCTATCCCAAAAAATGGTACATCGTCAATCTCCTCATTCAAAGATCTCCGCTCTATAACTATCGTCCCTTCTTTCACTAAAATCTTCGACAGGGTCTTATATAACTTAATCTACCCTTTCATCAAGTCTCGAGATAACTTCTGCCTCCTCGACGATCAACATGGCTTCCTGAATGGCCGCTCTTCTTCCACCAACTTAGTCAGTGTCCTTGATCACTGCTACTCCTCTATCTCTAAAGGTCATGAATGCACTCTCCTCTTCCTAGATGTTTCCAAGGCCTTTGATTCACTGTCGTTCTCGGCAATTGAATCCGCCTTGTTAAGCAGTGTTATTAGCGGCAACGTCCTCAATCTTATCAGTTATTATCTCCGACACCGTTACACAACTGTAAAAGTCGGAAATAGTCACTCGAGGTCAGCCCTTATCCGATCTGGAGTTCCCCAGGGCTCCGTACTTGGTCCTATACTTTTCAACCTAACACTCGCTCAAGTGCAGGTTGAGGACAACCTATTCAAGCTGTTCAAATATGCAGATGACATGGTAATCGTATTCAGTAACCCTACAGCATCCAACCCTTCCTTACCTCTTATCACTCAGCTTTTATCCTCGTTACACTCGCAGCTTAGCAGAATCGGTCTTAAATTAAACCCCGATAAGACTCGTTTGATGAAACTTACCTCTGACCCATTCTGTTCTCTCCCAGATACAAGTTGTCCCCTTGATATTGAATTAATAGACTCGGCCAAGCACCTTGGTATCTATTTTTCTAAATCGCTAGACTTCTCCCCACATCTTCAACATACTACCTCCAAACTCTTCAAGTGGGCCCGTTTAATCTGCTTCAAGACTAACAATCCCACTCTCCAACTCACATTGTTCAAGGTCTACGTCCTACCCCTCATATCATACGCTAGCGAATTTTATTGCCCTCTCACTCTAGCCTCCTCTTACGCCATCGAACAGATTTCTTCCAGATTTTTAAAGCGAGTCTTCCCTCACAGCCAGAATTATCGGGAACGCCTACTCCTGGCTAACCTTCTTCCGCTATGGTTTACCCGTCACTTACGAGTCATTTCTTTCGTTCATAAGATCACAACTAGCCTATCACTGTCAAACTTCGCTCACCCAAGTCACCACTATGCTACACGCCATAGCAACTCTTCAATCCAATCCAACCACACTCCCAATATATTTAATAAAATCTATCTCTTTTCCAAAGCCACAAGTGTATTCAACGCTCTTCCCGCGGAAATAAAGCTCCTATCCCAGCACGAATTTAAAAAGGCGGCTCACAATCACTTCTTTAACAAATTCCTATGCGAGACGTCTGATTGGAAGCGAAACTGGTTCCTCCTTAACCCATAACACTTCTTTTTATCCCTAGGCTATTCCCATAATACTTCTTTTTACCCCTAGGCTATTAGCTAGCCTCCAATTTCAACTATTCGTCTCTGATTCTGGTCCTCCTCGCCATTCCAACTCAGACAAATTCGTCTATCCAACATCAGCTAATCACGCATTGATATTCGGAATCTTCACGATTTGTACTCTAGTCGATACTACCTAGTCAAACGAAATCTCTTTTTGATCATAACGAACTATCTCGAAGATGATGAAAGCGCTTCTATTTCTCAACTCCTTCCTTCTCTATTGTTAAATACTTTACCAGTTAAAATTTCATTCAACTCTTCATGTTCTACTTTTGATTTGTGCCTCATCATTTCAATTGTTGGACTTGTTGGCCTTTGGTTGCCAAATAAAAATTATTATTAATATTTTTAGTTTCCCATAAGAATTAATCATTTTTTAGTTTTGAACATTGGCTGTTACTGCTTTTTCATACAATATGTTTCGTTATTTAGATATATTTAAATAATTCATCAATTTTCGCTGATTAAATTGCCGAATATTATGGCTTGTCTTTGTTGACTTTGGTATTCAGTCTTCGAGATTTGCTTAGTGATGAACGAAGATCCTTTTTCTTGTACCGACATGCATAATTTACTGTATAAATATTACCAACACAAAATATTATTAATAAATTATTGGATAATCCACAATTTTTTAATTATTATTCAGATCACGGGAAGGTTCTCAATTTCATCACAGTTAAATTCTTGTAGGGTTCTCTGTTTCTGATGTTTTCAATTTCAAACAGATTCTGGTGACAATCAGTGAAATGGTGAGCATATGCACTTTGTTTTAATAAATTATTTGTAGCAAATCAAATTTAATATATTGGATAACAAAATTAAGTGTAAGGATAAACTGAAGTAGAACAAAGAACTCGAGAAATTAGCTTAACAGAAGGTACTGAAGAATAAAGTTGTTCTAAATTTGGAAATCCTTCTATCTGTAGAGGCCCTTTGGTCACTACCATAAAGGGGTCTCTTGGATGCCAGGCCCGGAAAATCCATATATGCGGAATGATCATCTATCTTGGAACACTTAAGTTCCTCTGAACTATCTCTTAAGCTACAATCCTTAAGTCCACTAGCCAACTGCTCTGTATCCTCAGTTTTTAATAAACCAGACATAATATTATTAAATTACTTGCAATTTTTATATTATATTAAATAAGTAAGCTTACCCGGATACGCTGATATCCACAGGATACTGAATCGGAATGATTGAGACCTTAAAACAAATATTTACGTTAAATACCCAAAGCAAATTTGTGGTTCTTTTCGCTGATAATTAAGAAGAACAAATCGACAAGAAGATTATAATGTTTTATTCACAAAGTGTCGGAGATGGAAACACGCAGTGTCCCGCTAGTGCAATTCAGCAACTCAGATCAAAACTCTCCCATTTTCCTTCGACAAGACAAGTCCAAAACTTCGACAATATGAACAAAAGAACTTCCAAAAATATTTACATTATTTTTTAAAAATTACAATATTGTTTTACGAAACCAGCGATAACATCAAATGTCCAAAAATAAACATTGATTTATTTTTATATGAAAAGTTAATTGATGTCCAAATAATTAAATTAACCTCCACATACCCTCATGTTTAAGATGATTAACCATACATGATGTAGTCCTCATTCTTCGGTTTCTTGATGACTCTTCCAGAACGAGTTTCAACAAGTTGTGCTGGTACTTCACTAGATTTCATATTCATATTGCATTGTTCTTTATTCTCAGTTGTCTTGGTTTTAATCTTTACTTCTTTTCCATATTTATTCGACTCTTCGTTTTTCTCACCAATTTCTGAGTCACATCTCGCCTCAACTTCTGGATACTTCGGTGAATACTGTTCCTCAGTCTCCTCCTCCGTCCAAATAAACTGTGGAATGCAGCGATCCAGTGTTACACATTCTACAGTGCCATTTACTTCTATAAATGCATTTTTCTCAGTCATATGATTGACTTTAAATGGCCCCTTATAGAATGGAGTCAGACAATTCTGTCTGTTTTCGTTAGTTATATATACATGAGATGCCAGCTTTAAATCTGAAGATACATAGCATTTGGACTTTGGACTTCTAGTTTTGGTTGGAGCTAAACGACTCATTTTATCTCTCAATGCTCCAACAAACCAATCTACTGAACTAGAGGCCCAATCGAGACAACTTGGAGCTTCTATTAGAAGATCTCCAGGTAACCTCAATGGCTCTCCATAAACAAGTTCTGCTATGGATGTTCCTAACTGAACTCTGTATCTGTTTCGCATTGCCAACAAAACTATGGGCAAATCATGTATCCAACTGGATCCACCGGTGCAGCGTAATGCAGCCTTCAGCTCTCTGTGCAGTCTCTCAACCATCCCATTAGCTCTGGGATTATAAGCACATGTGTGTCTTACTTCTATCCCCATTGTATTCAATGATCTGATAAACAGTTCAGACATAAACTGACTACCACGATCAGTAGTTACCCTTACCGGTACACCATATCGCGACACCCAATTATGCAAGAACATAAGTAAGACCTCTTGAGCTGTCATGTCCTTCAGGATTGCTACCTCAAACTGACGACTGAACCGATCGACCATCGTGAGTAAATACTTTTGGCCGGAAATCTCAGGCATTTCTACTATATCAATATGAACATGCATGAAACGACCCGCTGGTATACCAATCGTTTTAATTTCAGTTTTGGTATGACGCCAAACTTTACAAGTTTGACACCGGGCACATGTCCTTACCCAGGCTCTTATGTCTTTCGACATCTTAGGCCATACATATCTATCAGTGACCATCCTGATAGTTGCCTTAATGGAAGGATGACTGAATTCATGTAGCTGCTGAATTAACTTATACCTTAATTCTAACGGTACATAAGGTCTAGGTTGGCTCCTGGAGATTTCACATAATAACCACTTATCTCCAATCTTCCTGCGTGTATATGCAGGATTCTTTTCCAACACAGCTACTAAAGGATCAAGACCTTGTGCTTCCATCAATTGCTGGACAAAATCATTAGAAGATACAATAGAGCATACGAGTGACTCTGAACGAATCATATCTTCATCTGATACGTCTGGTCTACTGAGAGTATCTGCCACCACATTATCTTTTCCTGAGATATGACTAATGGTAAAATCAAATTCTGCGAGTCGGGTTATTTGTGAATTCACCCGCCGAGAATAATTTAGCCTATTTGCTTTCCCAAGGATACTCAACAACGGTTTATGATCAGTTAATATCATAAACTGATGTCCATCTAGGTAGTGCTCAAAATGCAACACTGCAGAATAAACTGCTAGTAACTCCTTTCCAAGCGTATCATATCGCTTCTCGCGATCTTGGAGTTTCCGACTATAGAATCCAATCGGCTTGACTATACCATTTTCCCGTTGATGTAACACTGCTCCTATGGCTACATCAGAAGCATCTGTGACAAGCTCAAACGGCTTAGTCCAATCCACAGGTGCTAATGTGGTTATTTGGCTTAACAGATCTTTGGCCCTCTGGAATTTTTCCTTGTCGTCTTGGCTAAAATTAATAGGCCAGGACTTCTTGATCGTGCTCCGTTCACGAACTAAATGTCGAGTTAGCGACCCCAAAATTCCAGCTAAACCTGGTATGAACCGACGATAGTAGCTAATCATGCCCAAAAATCTACGCAACTGGCGTACAGTTCTGGGTTCTGGCACATCCTTGATTGCTTGTACCTTGTCTTCCAAGGGCTTGATTCCATCCTTGGAAATGGTGTGTCCAAGATATTTTACGGTAGAGCAACCAATCCTGCTCTTTTCTGGTTTCACTACCAATCCATAATGTTCCAAATGCTCCCGGTGTTCCTCCCTAGATTGACTATATATAAAATGGTGTCATCTATATACACTCTAGCAGATGAACAGTCTTGAAGAACTTCCTCTGTCAGACGCTGGAATGTCTGACTTGCATTCTTCAACCAAAAAGGCATACATAAGAATTCATGCGATCCTCCTCCAGGGAATCGCACTGCTGTGAGCGGTATAGATTCTGCCTCCATAGGTACTTGATAGTACGCTTTCTGCAGATCTAACGTTGTATATACCTCATACCCCATTATATCCCTGAGCAAAGTACTCTGGTTCGGTAGAGGATACGAATCGCCTTTCGTTACCGAATTCAATAGACGATAGTTACCACAAACCCTCCATTGACCTGGTTCAGGTTTGGGAACAACCACTATTGGAGATGCAAAGTTGGAATTTGAACGCCTACAAATTCCTTCTTCTCTCAACCGCTTAAATTCTTCAATAGCAACCTGCTGCTTGTGTTGTGCTAACGGTTGAGACTTCGGCGAACAAGGTAGTGGCTCCACCAACTCGATTTGGTGTTCTATGCCTGTCTTTAAACCCTTGCGTTTAGCATTGAATGGCAGAAACACGGCCAGGTGTTTCTCGATGACATCCGCCAAGTCATCGGCGACGACGGGTCTGGGTAGTCTCACTGACCTAACTACTGAGGTCCCAGTCTCAGCATAAGTCACTATCCCAGTGCTTTGTCCAATGGTCCTAGATTTGGGATCTAAAGCGAGATTAAAATGGATCAAAAAGTCCATCCCAATGATGTTATCCTTTATATCAGCGACCAGAAAATTCCACGGTAAATGGAGATTTCTGCCCCAATGTCACTGACAATTCTTTAACTCCCTTAACCTCAATTGGACTTCCATTAGCAGCCCATAGTTGGTAATCGAATGTGGGGCTATCAATTTCCACCACATCAGATCGAACTATGCTCACCTCTGCACCCGTGTCTATTAAGAAATTTAAGCCGCTAAGTTCATCAGTTATAACGAACTTATTGTTGCTATAACCAGCAACCTCTTTAAGATTACCTGCCAGCCGAAATCTAACAGATTTACGGACTGTATTACTGCGCGTCTCTTCCATCGAAGCTTCCGAACCTAACTTCGATGATTTTAGTATGCCACGAATATGCATACCTTGGAGCCTTGCATGCGCAACCCCCCCTACGGCTCCTATTAGCGGGGGCTTTATTAGTTTTCCGGCAGCTTCGACCAGGCTACAGGAAGACTACTTCCTTTCCATCGGGGACCACCCAACTTTGGAAACGTGCATCCCCCCTCCTGACATTTTCCAAACTCGGCGTATTTGCGATGCGATATGCACCACTCGCGTGGTCCTTGTACACTCTCACGCGATTCGCCTCTCCAATGCTTGGAATTTGAACGTTGACTCCGAGAATTTACCCTACTTCTGTTGGAAGTTTCCTTATTGCTTTTTATCCAACCCACATCCCTGCGGAGGGTACTTAATTCATTCTCTATGGTCAGGAGTCTCTCTGAGAGATGTCTGAGTTGCTGCTCCAGGCGTGAATCTGCGGTTACTGCATACACCTTAGGTTCCTTCTGACGATACACTTTGTCCAACCCTTTGAGCTTCTTGGGCCACTCTAGTTCCAATGTATCATATACATCCAAGGTGGCTCTTAGTCTAGCAGGCAATTCTGCTACAAATATACTATTTATAACTTCCTCAGATATATCAAGCCCGATGGATTTTGAAATAAGTCTGTCATAAAATTCAGATGGAAGTAGATTTCCCATCTTTTCCTGACGTAATAAGTCAGTCATCCGTTCAATCCTCTCGGGTTGATATCGTCCATGGAGTTCTTCTACTAGAAGCTCAAATGCATTTTCTGGTTCGTTCTCAGTAACAAAATTCCTGAGTCTAAACAGATTCTTTTTTAATGGCTCAGGTAAGCACCACCAGGCCGAGGCAAACCTTTCTATAGGGTCGGTCATCCGTTTTAGTTTAAAATAAAATTTTGCTTCTTCGACCCATTCAGAATGGTTGTCTGGTCTGTACATGGTGAGCTTAACATTGCTATCCATTGAATTGCGGCAAAAACGGTCATCTACATCATATCTATCCGCATAGAGGATCCTTGTGCGGTCGCCATTTTTTGTAGAGGCCCTTAGGTCACTACCATAAGGGGGTCTCTTGGATGCCAGGCCCGGAAAATCCATATATGCGGAATGATCATCTATCTTGGAACACTTAAGTTCCTCTGAACTATCTCTTAAGCTACAATCCTTAAGTCCACTAGCCAACTGCTCTGTATCCTCAGTATTTAATAAACCAACCATAATATTATTAAATTACTTGCAATTTATATATTATATTAAATAAGTAAGCTTACCAGGATACGCTGATATCCACAGGTTACTGAACCAGAATGATTGAGACATTAAAACAAATATTCACGTTAAATACCCTAGCAAATTTGTGGTTCTTTTAGCTGATAATTAAAAAGAACAATCGACAAGAAGATTACAACGATTTATTAGCAAAGAGTCGGAGATGGAACCACGCAGTGTCCCGCTTGTGCAATTCAGCAACTCAGATCAAAACTAAAACTTTTTCCTTCGACAAGACAAGTCAAAAACTTCGACAATATGAACAAAAGAACTTCCAAAAAATTTACAATTTTTTCCAAAAATTACAATATTGTTTTACGAAACCAGCGATAACATCAAATGTCCAAAAATAAAATTGATTTATTTTTATATGAGGAGTTAATTGATGTCCAAAAATTCAATTAACCTCCGATGGTCATTGAATACCAGATTCTAGCATCACATGATTATCCTATGGTAGTGACTAAAGTGCATGTATAAAACACTGTTAAATCTCTGGCCCTATTATCTAATTAGATCTCCAACGATGGCAACCCGTAACCAACTTGGTTTGGCTTTAGGACTCTAATGGATCAATCTTTACTTCCACGTCTATGAAATTCATACCTGCGACTCCCTGTATTATGTTTCTGTGTCCTAAAATTCAGATTATACCACAAGGTAAAAGCACGTATATATATATATATATATATATATATATATATATATATATATATATATATATATATATATATAAAGTAATAGGCAATACAACACACCAAAATTTGATTTAGAAAGATATTTAACGGGAAAAAACAGAATAATTAATTTATGTGTTCCGGACCCTTTCTCAATATGCTCGCAGTAGAAATAAACCTCGTGCTAGAAAGATTATATTATGAGGATAAATAATTGTAAAATTGATACGAGAAGCAAGATAGCTGTCACGCGGCAACAGAGAAGCTCACGGCTAAGAAAAAATGCATAAAACTGAAATCACGCACAATTCATCATTATAAATACTTGAAGGGATTTAAAAAAATATTTCTAATTTTAACAAAATTCGTTACAATCAGCCACGGTGGTTTAAATTAATAATTAAAGAATTGTTACCACCACCCGCGCAAACAATTATTGTTAAATTGCATTGTCTATATATGTATATGTGGCGAAAGCTACAAACAGTTTATGTTCGTGACTGCATAGAAATTGTGCAGCCGACATTTCCAGTCAAGTTCAATGTATGCGAGACCGCTAGAGGTGAGAGCCGCATATCTAAATTTGATTTCCATATATATTCAATGCGGTTTGATCCTCGATAGTCAGTTTGCCGTCGTACTCTGATGATGATCAAGGAAGGTCGAAACGCGTCAGTGCGTTGCGGCTGGCGGTAGTTTTGTTATGTTGTTCGACGACTGGTTAAATACAATGGGATTGGTGTTTACTTCAAGCTCGCAAACTTGATTTAAAGAATTGTTACCACCACCCGCGCAAACAATTATTGTTAAATTGTATTGCCTATATATGTATATGTGGCGAAAGCTACAAACAGTTAATGTTCGTGACTGCATAGAAATTGTGCAGCCGACATTTCCAGTCAAGTTCAATGTATGCGAGACTGCTAGAGGTGAGAGCCGCATATCTAAATTTGATTTCCATGTATATTCAATGCGGTTTGATCCTCGATAGTCAGTTTGCCGTCGTACTCTGATGATGATCAAGGAAGGTCGAAACGCGTCAGTGCGTTGCGGCTGGCGGTAGTTTTGTTATGTTGTTCGACGACTGGTTAAATACAATGGGATTGGTGTTTACTTCAAGCTAGCAAACTTGAATTAAAGAATTGTAACCACCACCCACGCAAACATTTATTGTTAAATTGTATTGCCTATATATGTATATGTGGCGAAAGCTACAAACAGTTTATGTTCGTGACTGCATAGAAATTGTGCAGCCGACATTTCCAGTCAAGTTCAATGTATGCGAGACTGCTAGAGGTGAGAGCCGCATATCTAAATTTGATTTCCATGTATATTCACTGCGGTTTGATCCTCGATAGTCAGTTTGTCGTCGTACTCTGATGATGATCAAGGAAGGTCGAAACGCGTCAGTGCGTTGCGGCTGGCGGTAGTTTTGTTATGTTGTTCGACGACTGGTTAAATACAATGGGATTGGTGTTTACTTCAAGCTCGCAAACTTGAGTTAAATTATTTTTACCACCACACGCGCAAACAAATATTGTTAAATTGAAATATTTTTCCCGAGCAAAGTCGAAGTGAATAAAATCTCGGAACAACATTTTCTTTTACATCGGAAATATCAGTACAAACGACAGCCGAGGTCCCGTCGATCCATTAGTCGCAATTCTCCTAGGACTTGGGGCTATAATCACCAAAATATTTTATGCGTGTTGAATTTGCCTTCGCCGTTCGGCGAATTTGCCAAAAGGTTACCAGTTTTCTTGCATATTTAACTAAACGACACAACTATGGAAAAGTGCGTATTCTTTACACACAAACGAGAGAATCAACTTTCAAACGCCTATTGCTTAAGTTGTTGTTGATTACCTTCGTTCATATACAATTAATTTTGAAAAAGGTGAAGCTGATATAGTCATAACAAATGATCAACCTACCGGTATATTTGATTCAACTAACAATAAAATGAACATTTGCACCATCTAGATTTTAAAAATTAAAAGAAATATATCGCAATAAAAGAAGCCGCAGTTTAAGTTCTAAGGACTAATTCAAATTCAGAGATCTATTTAGGTGTACTGCTTGCAACAGCCAGGGATGAGCACATTCCAACGTACGATTGTCTGCGTCGCTCTCTTAATATAGGTTTCCAACGTGAATATTCTATCAACTTTATCGTCGTTAAATTCTTTCACTACGTTCTAGGCATTTATTATCTGTTAAATATCGGCTTTTAACTTTTAGATACTAGCTTCAGAAAGTTTTGAGGTACAGATCATAGAGCTAATTCCGGTGCATCCTTCGTCAGATTAATCGCCGTCTCTTTGATAAAAAATTCTTGCTGGAACCCAGCAAATCAGAGATAAGTGTCAACAACAGGACGCACCATATACATGGGAAAGGATAACCTACTGCCGTTAAGAATAGGATGTTAGTTCCTCCCAAACCCATATTAATTAAAGAAGGGTTCTCTAGACTACTGAAAGAGGTCACAACCAGAACATCAAAATGTTCTTCAGCAACGCCATTATACATGGTCTCTAAAACTAACGAATCATACTGAGCCTGTGGGGATAAACGCAATTTAAGAAAAGTGTGTTGTATCCACCTATATTGGTTGGGTCGTGTGCGCGGATTACGTCGGTATGTATTACAAATGTATCATCCAGACGAGACTTAATTAAACTTAATTTTACAGTCAAATTGTTCATTTATGCATTCTGCCCGTGAATTAACGTTTCCAACCCATTAGAAGCCATTTGTAGAGTTACGGCACATGCTTTATTTTTAATCAAATAAATATAGTATTTTGTACGAATAAAGAGCATCGATTAAGAAAAACAAATTTACAAATATTTATTATTTTACGTCCACTTCAGCTTGAATTCTGCTTCAATCAATGTGCTGACTGATTCATCCTAATACGGGCGCTTCTGCAAGGACTTACTGTTGAGTTAATGTCAACCCTATATAGGACCCTGTAAGGGTGCACAAAATCGACTGAGCCATTGTTCTTCTATGCATGTTATAATTTTGTCTGTTGTGATTAAACTCGACCCATCGGGTAAACTTATCGACCATAGAACACACACAGACCACCCAACCACGAGCTACCAACAGTGTACCTACCAGGTCGATATACAGTAACTCGTTCCGTGCAGTGGCATTGAAGGCAACCGGAGTGACCATTTCTCCCTTTTAGTGGCTTACAACGCTGACATGTAATGCACTGCTGAATATAGTTACGAATTTCTTTGGACATGCCAGGCTAATTCTGCAATGTCTCAATGAGTCGCCCGGCGCTGGGATGTCCCAACGTTTCATGCAAGAAGGCCATCAATTCTGTTCTTATAGACTCCGAAACAAACTATTTCACTGTTTGTCCTTTTTTCGCATCAACAGGCCGTTTTGCAGGCTCAACTATGTGTCCAAAAATGACAAAATACCTACACTTCCGTGGCGCCTATTTTATGGCAAATAATTCCTTTTCTCTGACGGTATAGTTCTGTTCAGCCTTAGTGAGTGTGCGACTTAAAAACTGCGCAGAACGTCCGTCAGCTTGTAATACCGCTCCTATCACAATATCTGACGCGTCTGCAACAATTGACATATTACTTACCGGTAAAGTCAAAATAGTTGCGCCTATTGATTTCTGCATGCATATCATAAACGCTTCTTCAGCCTCCTCCGTCCAACAAAACGGTTTCTTGGCACTAGTTAACTTAGACAAGGGTTGATGGGTAACCGCCATCCCTGCGAAGTATGGTCTATAAAAATTCACCATACCAATAAACCGGCGCAATTGTTTTCTATTAGTAGGCACCGGATAGTCCTTAATAGACTGTACATTCGAATTTAATGACATGCATCCCTTCGCTAAGAATGAGTCACATATGAACCGCACTTTCCGACCTATCTGAACTTTTTTTCTGGATTAAAATATAATGGCCATTCTACTGCTTTGGCTAACATCTTGTGCAGCCTATACGTAATTTGTGTTCTGTAGTGGCCTATGCACAAGACATCGTCTACGTAAGCTGTTGTACAATTGAAGTCGGACACGAGTGAGTTCATCATTCTTTTGAACACTTTCTGTGCGTTTTTAAGACCAAATGATACCCGAGTGAATTGGAAATGACCTTGGGGTACCTGCACCGCTAACTTCCATCGGTCTTCGGGCCGCGCGTCTATTTGCCAAAATCCTTGTTTAAGATCTAGCACGGCAAACCATTTGCCTCCCGCTAGCTGTAGGAACAGATCACGCAGAGCCGACATGGGATACAGTTCAGGTTTAGTCACCGGGTTCAATTGCTGGAAATCAGCCGCCTATCGGAGCAAACCATCCTTTTTTGTAACGTAAACCAATGGAGCTCGAAAAACATATGATGACGGCTCAAGAGCGCCGGCTTCTATCGGTTCTTGTGTTGCTCGAGGCGCTGCTGCTAATTTCTTTTGAGGAGCACCATATAATTTTAGGTGGTTCGTAACCTTCATTTAGTTCTAGCCATAACTTAAACTGGTCAACCGTGGACCCTGAACATTCGTAGCAAACAGGCAGTTGTAATATAATGCTATATTGTGTTGGAAGATTCTTCCAACACCCGGGCAGACAATTGATCTCCTCCTGCACCTTGAGGGTACACATAGACTTTAATAAATTTATGTTTTCAGAACTCAATATGTATATACGCTTATTTTGACAGCCTATCGTCTAACCCCTTTTTTAATGAAATCAAGTCCTAATAATGGTGTAAGCGTATTCGCTACAACAAAAGACATATGGCAGATATTTTCATTTATTAATAATTTCGTGTCCCATTTGCCCGAAGCCATCAAGGACACGCCTAATGCTTGACATAAATATTCTCTCGTAGGTTTTACGTGCTTTAATGGCCAAGTCATTGGTAATACCGACACATCAGCCTCCGTATCCAATTGCATTATTATTGGATGTCCGTTGAAGAGTTCTAAACATTTTACCTTAAGAAAAATTCTAAAATATGACAATGTTTTCCATTATTCTTTTTCTTCGAAACACTTTTTGGGTGGTTCTGTTGGTCTCCACTCGATTGACCCATCGAAGGCTCCGAAGGATTAATATTTATGCCCTGATCTCGACCAACTTTATTTGTGAGATTGTAGACCCTATTTACCAATTGAACTGGCTGTTCTCTAGGAGAACTCTTTTGGTTTGGCTGACGCTTAAGCGATGTATTGGTTGAAGATGGTTTCCTTATATACTGACTTTGCTTCTACGCCACAGGATGTTGACGTTTTTGCGGACTTGCTGATTATACCGCGAAGAATTCCAGTAAGGAATGTCACTCCTGCTAGATGTTGTAACCGGACCCATGCGTAAAATTGCAGTTGCCACTTTGTTCTTCATCATGGCCGAACTTTGGATAGCTTGAAGCCTTCCTTCTAGGCCTCACTGGGAGCAGGATATTGCACCTTATCTGGCATGATCCAGCAGCATAAACATAATGGTAGTATGCGTTACAACCCGGGTAAAGACAGTTTGATGCGTACCATGATATCAATGGGCATCTCACCCGATAGTGGTTTGAGACTGTACAATTTTGAAAATACCTCCTGAGGCCTGGCTAGGAATTGATCCAAACACATGTCTTTTGTATTCTTCATACGTAAGGTCGACAGGCAATTCCAATTTGACTGCAACTGTCCGGTCCAAGCGCACAATAGGTGCTTCTAATATAAATTCTATTGCACGAACTGATGCTTAAAATTATTCGAACCACAACTGCGGCCTTTCCACATCCAGGGGGGCCGGCGTTGGCTTAAATTCTGATGACGGTAGGAAAAAACCTGTCGATTCGGCTGAAAACGCGGAATATTTCTTTCAGATTCCTCTTGGCGCGGTTGCCATTGTTGTGTTCACCTATATTGGTTGGGTCATGTATGTGGATTCCATCGGTGTGTATTACCAATGTACTTAATTATACCTATTTCTACAGTCAAATGTTTCATTTGTGCAGTCAAGCTTTGAATCAACGTTTCCAACTCATCAGAAGCCATTTGTAGAGTTACAAGACATGCTTTATTTTAATCAAATATATATACTATTTTGCTCAAATAAAGAGCATCGATTTAGTAAAACAAATTTACAAGTTGTCGATCAACTTACGTATGCCGATCGACTAGAAGGTTAATTATTCCAATGAGAGAATATTGTAACTTAAAGCGCCTGTTATTAAATCAAATTTAAAAATATTAATTATTTTATGTTCAATTCAGCTATATGTCTGCTTCCATCATTGGTGCGTTCGTAGTCTCAATGGTGGTTATTGCTACACAATGACCAAAGCTGATGTATACACTATAACACTATTGTAAAAGATGCAAAAAGTTATTTCCGTGGCTGCATATAAATCGTGCATCCGACATTTCCAATCGAGTTCAATGCATGAGAGACTACCAGAGGTGAAAGCCGCATATCTAATTTTTTTCCACATACATGCAATACAGTTTGATCCTCGCTAGTCAGTTTACCGTCGTATTCTGATGATGAGGATGAAAGGACAAAACGCGTCAGTGTGTGCGACTGACGCTAATTTTGCCATGTTGTTCGACGACTGGTTAAAAACAATGGGATTATTGCTTACTTCAAGCTCGCAAAATTTGTTTAAAAATCGCTCCTTTTTGTTTTCGGAAAATTTTACATCCTTTTTTATTTTAAGTACTTTACTAAAACAATTCAGACGCTCATAAACAACTTTCTTCGCGATGAATCCGACTAGTTTATGCCATATTTGATACCTTAATTGTCTTTAGTCTTGATTAACTTTCTCACGCAAAGCATCATAGAAATGTCCTGTCACATAAACGCCAAAATCAATTGTGACAAAACTCAATTAACAAATAAATCCGTTGATTTCCTTTGGCATTTGTATTAAAAATCAAGATATTCACCGTTTGCCTTCTGAGGCCAATTCCGTCAAGAATCTTTTCGTTATAAAAGTAGTTTAAGGACTTTTTAAAAATCTAAAGATTCCTTAATTTTATCGCAATTTCGTTTTTGGCCTATATAAAAAAACTATATTAGTTATGTAGGCACCTTAAAAATAGGAAAGGTCTAAGTAGAAATCCTGATATTTCATGGTCGTCTCGTGATGAATAATTGCTTCCTCATACCGTCATCACGTAAGAAAATACCACTATGCTAACGCATCCAGATATCGAAAAACCTTTTTTATACTGAACAATAATGCTTCTGGATTCCTAAACTGAGCCGTCATGGAACAAGAGATCAACGAATTTTCGAAGCCAATTATTTTTTATTTGTGTAATCTACAACCAATGGAAACTATATACGAGAGTTTTGCTCTAAAACTCTTTGCTATCCATAACGCTATGAACAGAAGATTGTTTTTAAATTTGAGTTCATATGTCGCAAAATACCGGGCCTGTTTAGATAAACAGCCTTCTAAAACTTAACGAATGACAGTTTTAAATTTTACACGTATAGAGCAAACAAAATACATTTGCAAATGCGTTTTACGGTCAGACGAATCGCCAAAACCGCGCTCTTCAATTTTATTTAACTCTGTTACTCTCAGCAGGCTCATCTTGACGCCATTCTATTTTCAAACAGAAAAACGCGGCGACATTTATATATAGAGATTTATAGTTTGCCATCCTCCAAAGTTCGTATGCATACTTTAGAAGAGTTTACATATTATCTAATAAACGGATACTCAGCTTAACAAGTCAGTATTTCCAAGCAGCCTTTAGAATAATTTGTTAATCCGTTCATACCATTTCACATCCAGGTGGAAATACGACTGTCAAAGATTTAATGGACATAATTTTAAGCATACCTCTAAAAATGTGGGTCTCCTTTTTATTCTACATGTCAAACGAAAAAATTAACCCGCACAATCATTCTAAATTGTAAAATGTCCTAACAGCATCAGGCCTAGACATTGTTCAAATCAAAATTGTAAATCTTGCTCAGATTCAACCTTTTAACTGCTACCTAATGATGAAATATATATTTATTCGATAGCCTTCGGCGTTAACCCTCGGCACTGATTCTGTGGAGTTATATACTTATGGTTTAGTCTATCCATGGATTTATCATTATGATGTTCTTAACGACGTGATTACCGATCGCTTCAAAACGACCTTGTGTTTCATGAGATGCCTACCAGTCACAGTCTACTAGCATTATAATGCGTATACACACGGAGCTTAAAGCCGTTTTAGCATTCTTGTCATGAGTAACAACTAGGCCGATGCACTACTATCAGTTCTCTTTGCATTGTATTCTCTTATACACAAATATTTATACGCCTGCATCACAGATCTTACATGGCATGGACCTACGCTTGCAAGAAAGGTCCCCGTTTGTGCATAATCATCCAAAATATTTCATTATCATGCAAGGCGCAAAACCTACTTCGATAAGCACAGATAGGTTGAAGTTTTACAAAACTGCCTGATATACCACTTTCTACAGGCGTTTCGGGCCACTCAAACCAACAATTTTGACCAAGCAACAACTTAATTTGCTTTTCGTTTATCTTACAGAATTATTTTAAATTCATTTTTCATTTTCCATGTACGACATGTTTGTTTTCTTCTTACGCACCACTTATTCTATTTAATATTGGTCAACATTACATATATTTTATACTCAATAGTCTCGCTTCGTACAATCATCTGTCCTTAGCTAACAGTTATTAAGCGTCTATAATAGACCATCGGTATCATAACATTTCTGCAGCATAGATGGAGTAGATTTCTTCTATTTAATTTTAACCATTTATTTTCATGTTACATTGTGTATGCCCAATAAATTTTCAATGAATGGCTCAAGTTTGATGGCAATTATACACCTTAATCATCTCATAGTATAAGCAATTATCATACACAAGTTAACTTCATCCATTAAAAACTTCACTTATCCACTCACGAATAATATTGCTCACAACTTCGTCCATACGCTAGCTCCTATGGTTTTATCGAACAACTCTTATTGACAATGGATGATTCTGGACAGAAAATTTCAATATCTACCTTGTTGTCCCCTGTACAAATCCACATTGGAATTTTCGCTTCGGCTCTAATAACACATAAACATCATTCTACTCTGCTACAGACGGTATGAATTAACACTTATCTAATAATTTTCTTTACAATTACTAGAGAATATATAACTTTAAATCATTGGTTAATCAGTTTATCAGTACATACCAGACCAGCATTATCAAATATTCGTTCATTTTGCTAACCTATGAGCAGATTATTATTCAGTTGCTTTATAACACGCGGCTCCGCGTTACAACCGAACGATGTTAATTTTTGACAAATATAGTGCTCTTTAAGGTCAAATAATCTAACTATATTTTAACACACTATTTCTCTTAACTGTGATTTTAGAAACAATCTCTATTAATTTCAAGCGGTTTTAATTGAGATGTCTTGAATTGCAATTTAATTGTAATTAATAGGGTTTTATTTAATAAATATACACACCCGCGCGCAATACACAGGGAGCATGCGGTGGATTATAGTGCATATGTGGATCGATAGTTTTTCTTTGCATTCAGATATGATTTCACGCATCAGGACATCAGATGTTCCTCAATCACATTCACAAATTCTATAGTTCAATGGATTATTATAATTAAATAATTTAAAAACCTAGCAAACAGTGGAATAATTATTTGTGATGTTTTTCAAGACTGTTTTTACACGATTTTTATCCATCAATTATCAGTGACAATATTTACCAGTGACTTTATTTATATCATCATATATTTTCAATCATTTACATGTATTCATCACGATTCAGACGTTTGTGAATTGATAATTACTCGTGTTGACAATATTTCGTTTTGTTGCCGTCTAGAGCACGGTCCGTTTTGTTTAACTGTGAATTGATAATTACTTGTGTTGACAATATATCGTTTTGTTGCCGTCTAGAGCATGGTCAATTTGGACTAACTGTGAATTTTTTCTTTGCAACATTGTGTACAATATAAGTATGATGATTCGACTTAGCCTTCTCACATCACCCATCGGAAAAAGGTCGGGGATTAATCATAAGCAAGGATCTCGTCGGCAGCTACCAGGCATATGTAGATAGCTACCCCGCAAAACTTCTTACATTAGCCACAAACCTTCTAGAGCTTAACTTAGTTGAATACTTTTTGAGGGGTTGTTTTCTAGTTCGTGAATTCAGTACCCGTCCTCCATATCAACGGTGGCTATTATTACTACCCGAGCACCCAATCAGTCTGTTCCTTTTCAGATGGTTAATATTAGAAGGCCGAAGAAAGGTTTCATGTATATATTACACACAATGTAGCACATAAATATAATTCACTGTTAATCCGAATTGAAGGAGTTGGTTGGCAATAATACAGATTTTAATGTAAAATTATATCTTAAACACTATTCACAGTTAGTCCAAATTGAATATATGTTAGTCAGCTGTAAAATTAGATTTTTATGCAAAAATATGTTTTAAATACCGTTCACAATTAAACTAAATGGTCCGTCTTCTAGACGGCAAAAATTAAAATGATTTAAGTTTATAATAGAAAATTGTTTTATGCTCAATCAGTTATTCGCGTACAAAGGTCTGAATTGCTCAACATTTATGCCATCGATTTAAAACAAATGATACATGGAAAAAGTCATCGTTAAAGGTTATCACTATAAAAAGAATGTAAATCGTTTAAGGACTTCAATGACACAACTCACAAGTGTTTAGTTCACCGCTTGTAACGATTCTATCTCAGTTCATGATATTAATACATTGTTCTCTGAAGTTCGGATAGTCCAAATTTGCCAACTAAGCGAAATAAGTTCACTATGACACAATAGTCCACCGCGTGTTTTTTCCGTTTCGAGCGCGGTTCTGTTTCTTTTATAAAAACACTATTAATTACACATAAAATTTCAGTTCAAGAAATATCGATTAAAACTGCTTGAGACTAAAAGAGATTGTTCCTAAAATCACAGCTAAGGGAAATATTGTTTAAGGACAGAGTTAGAATATTTGACCTTAAAGAGCACAGCGTTTGTAAAAATTGACCTTCGTTGGGTTGTAACACGGAGCCGCGTGTTACATACACCCCCTCCGACAATGAAAATTAGTACACCATGAAGGGGGCTAACCTTCCAGGAAGTGTTATTGCTCTGCCGTACCGTGTAATGACTGATTTTGGCTCTGACAACACTGATTCTGGTTCTTCTATATCTCGCGGCGGCGTGACGGCTTCAGTTGGCTCGGTTGTTGATGGGACGTCGGGCGTCAATCCGATGTTAGCAAGACTGTCTGGGGGTGGCGTTCTCGTTTCTTCACCGCCTGATAGGTCTACATCGCGAAACAGCGGGTCCTTTGGATCAACGTCGGCTGGGGATAGTCTGTGCTTGGAGACGGCTTCAGCTTTGCCATTAATCTCCAGAATGATGTAATTATGACGTCGATCTAACACACGATAAGGACCGCGCTTTGGTTTGGCTAAAATCCTGTTATCCATATCGTTTTTGATGAAGAACCATTTGCAGCTATCAAAATCTTTCCGTTTATAGATTGGGCCATGTTGCTGACGTGTATATTGTAGAAAACTACGAAGTGGAAACATAAATGTCGGATCGTTCATCGTTAATGCAGTTTCAGAGCGTGATCGGACTAGTTCGCCAGGCAGCCGTAGACATTCGCCAAATACCATTTCAGCAGAGCAACATTTGATCGGCTTACGAAGTCTTGTACGCATTGATAGGAGTACTTTCGGTAGAGCCGCAAGACAATTTTATTCTGGGCTAGCCTTGAGCGCCGCTTTTAGTTCTCGGTGTGGCCTTTCGACGAAACCATTTGCTCTCGGGTTGCGAGCCGCGGTCACGGAGTGTTTGACACCGTAGTATTGCAGTAGGGCTGCGAACTCTTCTCCGAGGAATTGTGCGCCACGATCAGTTGTCACTTCAGCTGGAGCACCGAACCGAGCGAACCAATTGAGCTCTAGAGCATAACTGACAGTATCTTGCTTCATGTCTGGAAGTGGTATGGCCTCATAACATCGAGTGGTGCGGTCCCGTATTGACAGTAGATATCGCATGTTGTTCACGGCAGGTAAGGTTATCAGATCAACGTGTTTGTGCGCAAATCGGACTTTAGGCACTTGAATGACTTGTGGCGCTGTTTCGGTGTGTCTCGTCACTTTGCATTTCTGACATTATAGACATTGTTTTGACCACATCTTGATATATCGTCGCATGACAGGCCAAAAATACGTTCTGGAAAGAATTTCTACTGATGCTTCACCAGATGGGTGGCTTAATGAATGGTAGACTTCGAAGATCTTGTGACGAAGTTTTTCAGGTATAAACGGCCGAGGGCCCACGTCAGTTATTTCGCACTGCAGTAGGGTTCCGTCGTAATCAAGTGTTTTCAGTCGATTGACATCAAATGTCCGAAGTGTTAGATCATCTTGCTGAGCTGCTTGCAATTCCTGAGTGCTTATAGGTGAAGGATACAGTATTGAGGCACAAAGATCTGCAGGACGGCTTAGGGAGTCTGCGACCACATTTTCTGATCCTTTGACATGAGTGACTTCATATTCATACTCGTGTATTCGTGCAAGTTGCGAGTTGACACGTCGTGAATATAAATATTCTTTCTGTCCTCTCAGCATCGGAAGTAGCGGAAGATGGTCAGTGTAGATCTTGAACTTTCGGCCATCCAGATAGGTGTGAAATTGTAGGATCGACCAGTAGATTGCAAGTAATACTTTTCCTAACGTATCATATCGCGTCTCGCGAGGTTGTAGTTTTTGCGAATCGAAAGCGATAGGCTGGTGTATTCCATTGATGGATTGTTGAAGTACTGCGCCTATGGCAACGTCGGACGCGTCCGTTATCAATTCAAAAGGTTGAGACCAATCCGGGGAATGAAACATGGTCGTTTTACTTAGGGATCTTTTGGCATCCTCGTAAGCCTGCATGTCGTCCACGTTGAGCTGAATCGGTTGTGATTTCTTGACAAAACGGCTTTCTGGCAGGAGATATGTGTGAAGAGGTGCCAGAATCTTGGTAAGGCAGGGTACAAATCGAGAATAGTAGTTCATCTTGCCCAAGAATAGTCGTAATGCCCGAACGATGGTTGGAGACTGTAGATCTTGAATAGCACGAACCTTAGTGGGTACAGGTGTCATGCCTTCTTCGGAAATTTGATGACCAAGGAATTCGATTGATCTCTGTGCAAAGACGCATTTGTTGCCATGAAGTCGGAGGCCATAGTCTTCTAGACGTGTGAGCAGGATCTCAATATGTTGTATATGATCGGTCATTGAGTTGGAGAATACCAGGATGTCGTCTAGATATGGAATTACAAATGGTAGACCATCTAGTATTTCGTCCATAACGCGTTGGAATGTTTGCGAGGCATTCTTGAGACCAAACGGCATATAGTGATATTCGTGCGTGCCACCTCCGGTGAATCTGAGTGCAGTATATGATACTGAGTCTTTGTCCATCGGTACTTGATAGTATACTTTTACTAAGTCAAGTTTCGAATACACAGCATGACTGATAGCAGATCAGAGTAGGTCGGACGGATTTGGCAGGATGTACGTATCAGACTGTGTGCAAGAATTGAGAGTACGATAATCCCCGCACACTCTGAATGTCTCTGGTTCACTCTTTGATACTACTACCGCAGGCGACGCAAAAGGTGAGCTGGATCGTGTATAGATGCCTTGTTAACGTAGCGTGACGAATTCTTGCTCGGCAGCCTTATGTTTGTGTGGTGCCAATGGACGTGCTCGTGGAGGATGAGGAAGTGGTTTCGACAGGATGATACGGTGGGCTGTGATGGCACGCTTCCTTATGAGATCGGGCATGAAGGATATATGTTTGAAAATTTCTTCATGGCGTTTCAGAACCTCGTCCAGTTGTGGTACATGAGGAACTGAAGGAATAAGCTGTATAGATGAGACTGCTTCGGCGCGAGTCGTATGTTTTAACGCTGATGTAAGCAACTGATTGTCTGCAGTGCGTATCTCTCGTGTTCTTGGAGGAATGGTCAGGTCAAAGTTTTCGAGAAAATCACGTCCAATGATGTTTCGTGTCGTTTTAGCGATGATAAACGGATAATTGAAACATCTATTTCGGTTGGAGAACGAGATATTGTGTACTCGTACTCCAAACGTCGCTATGTTGGAACCATTGGCGCATGTCAGACTGCTGGTGTCGACTGGGTGGGTGGGTTTGAAATAATTGTGGCGTAGTAAGCTCACATCTGATCCAGTGTCTATGAGAAATAATTCGCCAGAGGTTGCGTCACGAATGTGAACAGATTTTGATAGTGGCAACTGACGACGAGACTGGTTGCTGGAATTGTGGCGTTTGAAGCATGACTTGACTGGGGCCGTCGCTGTAAATACAATAGTTTGATTGCGCTCTACCGCGAAAGCAACGTGCTTCGAGCCATCAGACGTGGAGCGGCCAACAATCTTGGGGTGCTCAGCTTCTACTGCCGCCGCGGAGGCTGACCCCACCAGTTTTCCGAGCCTTCCATGGGCGGATCCTCCTGAATTGTTGAAGTTGACGTTGCGTCCGGGCGCGGGAAAGTGCAGCCGTTTCCGAGGCAGTAACGTGTGGAGTGGCCATAGCTGCGATGATTCGGACACCACTCCGCTGGTAACTGTGGCACTGTGGTTCGGTCTCTCGACGTCGACCTCCTGGCGCTATTCCGGGTCGGTGGACGACGGTGGTCACGCCTGCTCTGGTCGCGTCTGTTTTGGACGGCATCGACTGAGGCCAAATTTGGCCTTACGGTGAGGCTCTCGAGCAGGCTGATGAGGCGTTTATTCGTGACATTTGTTCCGGCTGATGATGTGGTGGGTTGTGATTCGAACATTCTTGGGGTGATGTGGACTTTCTCTTGGGCCGGTAAGTTGTAGTGGTGTTTCTTCCACCACTTGTCTAGACGTGCCGGCAGAACGTCGTCTTGTACTTCGAGGGATTCGCGCGGGAACGTGGCCATCTCTTGTAGTGCCGGCGGGAGTTTCTGTATGAACAGTCGCATTACGATTTCCTTGGGCAGGTTGAATTCTAAGGCTTTGTGCTCCATTTCCCTAAATAGCTCACAAGGCGTGCGGTTACCTAAGGACATCTGGCTCATTAATTCTTTAAGCATGTCTTCTCGATCTGGTGTCAAACGCTGCTTGACGGCGTGTTGCAGGCTCTGCAATGGCTGCGCACATGTACCCTCAGTGTATTGATGCAGTATATCTTTGAGTCCGCGTCTGAAAGACATTGGGATCGTCTCCCAAGCCCTCAGAAATATTGAGTCCTCGTCTGTTATATTGGACACCTTGGCCAGTAAAGTTTCATCGTCGACTCACGCGTCAAGGAATTCTGGATCAAATTGACATATTTTATACTGTGTCCATGTGGTGATGCGGTTTGTCACTGGGCTCACCATCGGGCTTCCTGTATTTACTGAACTGGCCCTCATCTTAAGCGTATGAGTGTTGTCGAAAATAGATGGCAGTGTAACATCGTCCTCACCCGCCATCGTGCAGCTGTCTTCGAGCATTGTAATCCCGAGAGAGTGTTTTTCTGTGATCTGTGTCTTAGTTTACTTATCTTGTAGTAGTCATCCAAATTGCTTGAATTTCTTAAACTCTAGATGTTTGTTAATTCTTTGCTGGTTGTGAGTTCGACGAACCGGGGCACCATAATGTAGGGGTCGATTTCCGGGGGTTGCTATCTTGTTCGTGATTTCATACCCGTCCTACATATCAATGGTGGCTATTATTACTACCCGTGCGCCTAATCAGTCTCTGATCCTTTTCGGATGGTTGATATGAGAAAACCGAAACTTGGTTTCATACACATATTAGATATAATGTTGCGAATAGAAATATAATTCACAGTTAGTTCAAATTGAATATATGTTGGCCAGCTGCAAAAGCAGATTTTATGCAAAAATAGATCTCACACCATTCACAGTTAAACTAAATTGTCCGTCTCCTAGACGGCAAAGATTAAAATGATTTATATTTATAAAGTGAAATGTTTTGCACACAAGAAATTATTCTTACACTAATGTCTGGATTGGAATGAATATAGTCAAATGATTGAAAATACATGATTATATGAACATAGTAAAATGGTTTATAGTTATAAAGAAAAATGTTCTGTATAATCCGTATAAAGACTTCAATGACAAAAAAACTCACAAATATTTAGTTCAGTGTTTTATCCTGTTTTAACTCAGGTTATTATATTAATCCATTGTTCTCTGAAGTTCGGATAGTCTTACACAGTAATTCCAATGCGTAACTTCTACAACTAAGCGAAATAAGTTCACTGAGACACAATAGTCCACCGCGTGTTTCATCCGTATCGTGCGCGGTTCTGTCTATTCTATAAAACCCTATTAATTAAAAATAAAATTGCAGTTCCAGAAATATCGATTAAAACTGCTTGAAACTAACAGAGATTGTTTCTAAAATTACCGTAAAGAGGAATATGGTATAAGAACAGATTTAGATTATTTGACCTTAAAGAGCACTGTATCGAACATCATTGGGTTGTAGACACGCAGCCGCGTGTTACAACTTAGTTGAAACTGTGCCCTAAATTAGTAATGAAACATCAAGAGGCAAAATATAATTTTCTTTCCGCTTTTTCGCCGAAATCTTTTAAATTATTTCACATAAAATACGTAATTTCTTTGATTTATACTGGACCAAATATAATAATGCAATCCATAGATTAATTACATACGACATGCAATCATTCAGGTGCAATAAAATTACCACATAGCATTCTCTTATTTGATCGTTGCTTGTAGTTTCTGCCGACTTCTGCTGTCCCTAGAAAAAATTCCAGACATCAGCATCTGCTCTTCTAAACAAAACCTTTGTGGCACTTGCCAGTGATACTAGTCCAGATCCACTTAAAAGCCACTGTTAGTACTGTTTTACGTGTAAAATTTTGGACGTTGCAAAGTACTCTGGGGCGTTACACAGAAATAATGTATATTTAATACTCATGTGTTTTGATGATAAACTCTACCATTGTATGAAGTTTTGTAGTTACTGTAATAGATTTTGCGGGGCAGCTCTCTATTTAGTAATATTACCTCATTCCTACATGACCCTGGTGGCTATTGATTCTATCCGTACTCATGATTAGTCCCTGACCTTTTTCCGAAGGGTGAAGTGAGAAGGCCACAGCACAATAACATTATTTTAATCAAAATATTATTAAGTAAGGAAAGAAATCGTGTAAAAGTAGTCATAATAAGCACCACAAATAATTAGTCAACTGTTTACTAGGTTTTGAGTGTTAAATCACATAAATCTATTGAACTATAGAGTTTCGGATAAATTATTGAGAAATACACAAAATTTATATCCAATATTATTACCAGTTTAGTTTAAAGTCACTGATAATAGATAAAAGAAACACAATAGTAAATCCGAGCTTTGACTGTCATGTCACATAAATCTACTGCATGTTTCTTGGTATTGCGTGGGGTGTCATTATTATTAAACAAACCCTATTATTTACAATTAAATTTTGCAGTTCACGAAATCTCAATCTAAAATTGCTAAAAACTAACAGAGATTCTTGCTAAAATCACAGTTAAGAAAAATATTGTGTAAAACCAGAATTAGACTATTGGACCTTGAAGAGAACTGTATTTGTCAAAATTTAACTTCGTTGGGTTGTAACACGGAGCCGCGTGTTATATCATAATTAAGGGTACAGTAAAATGTTAGGCAAAAGCATTCGAGCTCAAAATTGAGGAACATTTAAGCAGTAAAATATGTGGAAAACTCCAGCCGGAGTGACGTCCACTAAGCGGCCAGTTAAGCAGTTCTACTTCAATGGCCATAAAGAAAGCCGTTATATACGGTGGAGGTTAATTAAATTATTTGACATCAATTAACTCCCCATATTAAAAAAAATCAAATTTTATTTTTTGACATTTGATGTTATCGCTGGTTTCGCAAAACAATTTTTTGTTTTTAAAAAAGGACATTGTAATTTTTTTGAAAGAATTTTATGTTCATATTGTCAAAGTTTTTTACTTGTCTTGCTGAATTGCACCAGCGGAATACTGCGTGGTTCAATCTCCGTTATCTTTGCTAATAAATTATTGTAATCCACTTTCATCTATTGTTCTAATTACATATTATTGAGAAGGATCTCAAATTTGCTTCAGGTCACCACCGTATCGTTCTGTAATCTGTGGATATCAGCGTATCCCGGTAAGCTTAATTAATATAATATATAAATTGCAAGAAATTTAATCATAATATTATAGCTGGTTTATCAAATATTGAGGATACAGAGCAGTTAGCAAGTGGACTTGAGGAATGTAGTTTAAAAGATAGTTCAGAGGAACTTAAGTGTTCCAAATTAGATGATCATACCGCATATATGGATTATCCGGGCCTGGCATCTCAGAGGCTCTCTTATGGTAGTGACCAAAGGACGATATCATATTTAGCTGGAATTTTGGGGTCGCTAACTCGACATTTAGTTCGTGAACGGAGCACGATCAAGAAGTCCTGGCCTATTAATTTTAGCCAAGACGACAATTAAAAATTCCAGAGGGCCAACGATCTGTTAAGACAAATAACCACATTAGCACTTGTGGATTGGACGAAGCCGTTGGAGCTGGTCACAGCTGCTTCCGATGTAGACATAAGGGCAGTGTTTCATCAACGGGATAATGGTATAGTCAAGCCGATTGGATTCTATAAACGGAAACTCCAAGATCGCGAGAAGCGATATGACACGTTTGGAAAGGAGTTACTAGTAGTTTATTCTGCAGTTTTGCATTTTGAGCACTACCTAGATGGACAGCAGTTTACAATATTAACTGATCATAAACCGTTGATAAGTATCCTTGGGAAAGCGAATAGGCTAAACTATTCTAGACCGGTGGATTCACGAGTATCCCGACTTGCAGAATTTGATTTTACCATTGCTCATATCTCAGGAAAAGAAAATGTGTTGGCAGATATTCTCAGTAAGCCAGACGTATCAAATGAAGATATGATTCGTTCGTAGTCACTCGTATGCTCTGTTGTATCTTCTAATGATTTTGTCGAGCAATTGATGGAAGCACAATGTCTTGATCCTTTAGTAGCTAGTAAAGAAACCTACATATACACGCAGGAAGATTGGAGATAAGTGGTTACTATGTGAAATCTCCAGGTGCCAACCTAAACCTTATGAACCATTAGAATTAAGGTATAAGATAATTCAACAGCTACATGAATGAGTCATCCTTTCATTGCGACAACTATCAGGATGGTCACTGTTAGATATTTATGGCCTAAGATGTCGAAAGATATAAGAGTTTGTGTAATGACATGACTTCAAACTTGTAAAGTTTGGCGTCATACTAAAACTGAAATTAAAACAATTTGTATACCAGCGAGTCGCTTCATGCATGTACATATTGATATAGTAGAAATGTCCGAAATTTCTAGTCAGAAGTGTTTACTCACGATGGTTGATCTTTTCGGTCGTTAGTCCGAGGTAGCTATACTGAAGGACATGACAGCTCAAGAAGTCTTACTTTTTTCTTGCATAATTGGGTATCGCGATATGGTGTACCGGTAAGAGCAACTACTGATCGTGGTTGTCATTTTATGTGTGAACTGTTTATCAGATCATTAAATAAAATGGGGACAGAAGTAAGAAACACATGTGCTTATAATCCCAGAGCTAATGGGATGGTTGAGAGACTGCACAGGGAGCTGAAGGCTGCATTACGCTACACTGGTGGATCCAGTTGGATACATCATTTGTAGGCATTGCAAGACAGATACAGAGCTCAGTTAGGAACATCCATAGCAGAACTTGTTTATGGAGAGCCATTGAGGTTACCTGGAGATCTTCTAATAGAAGCTCCAAGTTGTCTCGGTTGGGCCTCTAGTTCAGTAGATTGGTTTGTTGGAGCATTGAGAGATAAAATAAGTCGTTTAGCTCCAACCAAAACTAGAATTCCAAAGTCTAAATGCTATGTATCTTCAGATTTAAAGCTGGCATCTCATGTATATATAAATAACGAAAACAGACAGAATTTTCTGACTCCATTCTATAAGGGGCCATTTGAAGTCAATCATATGACTGAGAAAAATGCATTTATAGAAGTAAATGGCACGGTAGAATTTGTAACACTGGATCGCTGCATTCCACAGTTTGTTTGGACGGAGGAGGAGACTGAGGAACAGTGTTCATCGAAGTACCCGGAAGTTGAGGCGAGATGTGACTCAGAAATTGGTGAGAAAAAGGAAGAGTCAAACAAATGTGGAAAAGAAGTAAAGATTAAAACCAAGACGACTGAGTACAAAGAAAAATGCAATATGGAAGAGTCATCAAGAAACCAAAGGATGAGGACTACATCATGTATGGTTAATCATCTTAAACATGAGGGTGTATGTGGAGGTTAATTTAATTTTTGGATATCAAATAACTCCTCATATAAATCAAATTTTATTTTTGGACATTTGATGTTATCGCTGGTTTTGTAAAACAATATAGTGTTTTTTAAAAAAGAATGTAAATTTTTTGGAAGTTTCTTTTGTTGATGTTTTCAAAGTGTCTGACTTGTCTTTTTGAATGTTTATATGAGAGTTCTATCTGAGTTTCTAAAGTGCAAAAGCGAAATACTGCGTGGTTCAATCTCCGTTATTTTTGCTAATAAATTATTGTAATCCACTTTCATCTATCGTTCTTATTACACATTATTGGGAAATTTGCTTCAGGTAATTGACGTGGATATTTGTTTTCATGGTCACTACCGTATCGTTCTGCTATCTGTGGATATAAGCGCATCCCGGTAAGCTTAATTAATATAATTTATAAATTGCAAGAAATTTAATCCTAATATTATGGCTGGTTTATCTAATATTAAGAATACAGAGCAATTAGCAAGTGGACTTAAGGAATGTAGGTTAAAAGATAGTTCAGAGGAACTTAAGTGTCTCAAATGAGATGATCATACCGCATACATGGATTATCCGGGCCTGGCATCTCAGATGCTCTCTTATGGTAGTGACCAAAGGGCCTCTAGAATACCTTCACTGGCAAATCTCATGAATAGTGAGTGTTCTAGATAAGTGGCAAACGTCTAGAAATCATTAAAAAAGCTGTGTGTCCTGCTGCCGTTTGAATATTCGATGGGTAGACTGACGTCACTCAGTAGCTTTAAAAAGCAGGATATAATAAAGGCTACGCTGAATGCCATGGCTAATCTTACAGGTGATCTGGGCGGAAGGATCAAGAGGCCCATAAGCGTATGCGTATGATTAATAAATTAAGTGATTTTCTTCGTCTTGAAGTGCAGTAGCAAGAGTTGGCTTGATTGACAGCAAGCTGTGCAAATGAATTTGTTTAAATTAACGTGTTTAGAAGGTGAGCGGTGACTGGGACTATGACAACCAAGTGATGGCGTTTGATGAAAAATGAGAGGGTTGAATCCAAATAAATATATTCTATTCTATTAAATATTGTAATCTATGATTGATGAATTGCTGGGAACACGTAATTGGTTAATATTCAGAATATACCGTATATCTCTTATTGGCCAGATGTCATTCAACGGAATTGTGAATTTCAACTAAATAAAAGTACTCGCAATCTGGCGGAACTATAGACGAATCATATGTTATCCGAAATTTATCGTATATTTAAGTACAATACATTTAAAACGCACACACTATTTTTCACACGATGTTCCTCTTGCTAAGCTTGCTGTCAGTCGTCTGACGCGTAATTGCTCTCTTGCGCTGGCTGGTCAAATTTTGGTAATTATGTTCAGTTTATTTATTAAGTAACTCAATACAGTTATTAGCTTCTTTGTGTTTTCGCAAGCATGCAATCAGTACGAATAGTCGCAGCTCAAAACATAGCGCTTTCCTAATTGTATGTCTCTGCTAATCGGGCTGTTGACATTCATCTGCACAATGGTTATTTAATAAGGCTTCCACAACCGCCTCAATCACTGATAAAAATTCAGGATTCCCACAAAAATAATGTCACGAGTTCAACACAGACGCATCTGCTCTGGTACTACCTTCATCCACAGCAATTTTCTGTGAAGGTTTCAAGGGCTTTTGTTAGGGCCCTGGCAATTAAGTGCTTTACGTGACAAACTAGTGAAACGTCTCTGAAAATATCCGCGCCAGAGAAGCAGTGAGCCAGGTGCGACTATTCGCTACATAAAGTGGATGGAAATTGGAAACCCTATCATGACGGAAACAATCAAAATGTGAATTTTATTTTGATGGAGAGCTTCTTGAAGAAAACGGCCAGTATTATAAAGCAAATTCACATAAAGTTGTATAATATACCGAAAGACAAATCGATTGCAAATATCGTTGCCTTTAATTAAACTATTCAATATTCTAGTGAAGCAAATATGAATAAACATTTTTATGTATAGAAAAAAATCAAATCGAAAAAAACCAGTGCTATTAAAGATTTCTAATGACTTTCAAATGTGCAATCGGATATGTTATACAATAAAAAATGTTTTATTGATCGTAACCAAATGTTTTGAGAGAAAGTGGCGGCTACAAAGGAAAAAAATAATATAGGTACTATGAAATCATTATTGAAATATAAAAGTTTACTGAAGGTAAGATAGTTAATTCGAAGTACCCTAAATATTTTTAATTAAGTTGCAAAAAACCTTCAATGTATAGTAACAAAACTTGTGGCATGGTTGAAAAAATTTTCTTCACTAATTCTTTAAATAGTATATTCCGTTGCACGACCCTGTTATCAAATGTTATTTTATCGCCCCCTACTACTGCCGGATTAAAGAATGGAATAGAAAAGAATAGATAGGAATAGAATAGAATCGAATCAAATAGAATAGAATAGAAATGAATTGGTTAGTTTAGATTTGAATAGAATAGACAGCAAATTTTTATGATGGGCCTATAAATTTAAATTTATGTCAAGATCGATGATTACAACGAATGTATATAACACCAAGAAAGACGAGAAGAGGTTTAGATTCTGCGCAGTCGGGTTTTTGATGACGTTGTTGAAATTACAGCAAAACATTCATCCTTTCAGATAAATTATGTGGTCCTGTCAGGTGCTGAGGTAAGCGTAGCAGATTTCACTCTATTCAACTATAGGCGGGCGATGATAGTCCAGTCGGTCTTGTTGGCTTCGTTGCCTTGTTCATCCAAGGCCAAACGTTTGTCGTAACACAAACAGCAAGTTCCTGTTGACAATTTTTTTCAATTTTGCAAAGAGAATATTTATTAAAACACGAATTCAAAATATTGCTTCCCCGAAAGTGGTGGTTCCCAAACCTGAATCGTAGCTATGGATGATTTGTGAGAACTACTGACTATTAAAATCTGTGATTAAGGGTGATACATATCTTAACTCTTACCAGATAAATCTGCTCCCGGACATTAGATCTCCAAAAAGCGTAATATCAGATACCGATGGAGGAAAGCTCTATACTGATCACCACAATCAGATTTCTAGAAGGGGATCGCATGAATTTCTTCAAATGCCTTTTGATTTAAAAAAAATCCAGGCAGATATTTCAGTATTTGGCTGAAGAATTCCTCCAGAGATGTCTATTTGCGAGGTTGTATATAGACGACATCCTTATTTTCTGCCGACTGCGTGTGTAACACCGTAAGAATTTGATAAGAGTTTTGATGAGGCTAGAAAAATATGGAATAGTGGTCAAAGTCAATAAGAGAATACTGATTTTTTCAGTTAAATATCTTGAACATACACTTTCCAAGGAGGGCATTAAATATTTGGTAGATAAGATCCAAGCAATCACGGAATGATGGAGCCTTTGACCTAATACGCAAATCAAGTTATTGTCTGATCAAAAGACGCTTATAATCATACTTGGTAAAGCCGCGAGGTTCAATTATTTTCCCTTTGTGTATTTCCAATTTACCTGATTAGCAGAATTTTATTTTACTCTCTGCTATTGCTGGTAAATTAAATTTGATGGAAGATGCACTTAGTAGACCGAATAAAGCAGACGTCGAGCTGAAAAGCTAAGGCCCGATAAAGAATCAAGAATGTTCTAATAATGTTTACGCAAATAAATTATGGAAGCGCAAGGTTTTGATTAGTTCACGGTAATAATGGTTAAGGGATCAATCTTTGCTCGCAAGTTTGTATGTCAAGTGGTTGCTATTTGAAACTTGCCGAATCAAACCTAGACCTAATGTGGCGTTGCAGTTATGGGTCACAATAATTTCAAAAACTACGTAATTTGGAGCATCCATCCGTAAAAGCAACCGTTAGATTTGTAGCTGACGGATACGTATGGCCGAATATGTCAAAGGACATATAAGCTTGGGTACGAGAGAGTGCCAAGTATCAAAGCTTTAAAGATTTAAGATACACCAGTATCGCGGTCAGGAATATTTGGATACCAACCGGATGTTTAAAATATATCCATAATGATATTTTAGAGATGCCGAAAGATTACAGTTAAAAATAATTGCCTAAAATGATTTTTTTAACAGTAGTAAATTTGAAGTGGCGATTTTGATGTATATGACAGCAAAATCGTCTTGTCCACATTCATACAAAATTGTGTGTCGCGATATTGTATACAAGTAAGAATCACTGTCGATTGCGATAGTCAATTTATGTCAGAGCTTTTCTTAAGATCCTTCAGTAACATAGGAATAAATGTGCTGCATACTAGCATATACAATCCCTGGGCAAATTGGAGGATAGAAAAGCTGCATCGGTAATTGTAAGCTGCGTTGAGATGTACTTATTATACGAGTCGGTTACACGATCTCCATATAGTAATACTAAAACTGCTCATCGTATATAGGGCACAATTAGGAACTTCCATAGAAAAATTAATTTATAGGGAATCATTAAGTTTACCCGGAGTTCCTCAAGTTGTCTCTCCAATTAATTTTGACTGGGTTTCAACTTAAATAGATTGGTTTGTTGGAGCACAATAAGAAGATATATGTCGTTTAGCTCCGATAAAGACAAGTAAAATCAAAACAAAGTTCTGTGTGTCCTCTGACTTGAAATCGGCACAGCGTATTTATAAAGTTAGTGAAAATAGGTAGAATTTCTTAATTCAATTTAACAAGGGTCTATACGAGGTCAAGAGGATGACAGAAAAAAGGTTGTCAAAGCAGTAAATTACATGGAGGATTGACTGACTTTGGATTGTTGCATTCCCCAGTTTATCTAGATTGATGACGAGACAAGTGGACAAGATGAACTAATGAACCCTGTTTCCGTAGCCGAGTCTGATATTAGCAACTTACAGTCAGAGACACCAAATTCAAACTTGCGGCATTTTTATGATGCACTGTCCATGATATCGATTCCAAGTTCAAACGAATTGCAAGATCATCAGACTCTATCAACATCAGGCGAATCATTCGTACAGTAGGCAAATAATTCATGCGCAATGTCGACACCAGAGGCATAATTATACATAACACGTTCCGAAAGAATTTCAAGGCAACCAAAGCACAGGGATTCTATCTATTACTAGACTCATATTTTGAAAGATTGTGTATGTGGCGTAGGATATTTTTGTCGACATAAAATGAAGTTACGATTTTTTGATCAATTTTAAACACCGTTGAAGTTATAAACGTTGACACTAAATCCATGAATTGCCAACGAAAAAGTGTTTTCATATGTTATAGCAGGCAGGGTCTCAAATTAGTCTTAAAGGAAAACTGTTTTGGTTCTCTGATTAAAAGAACTTCACTTTTGTGAAGTTATACTACAGCAACTAGTGAAATAGTGAGCATGCTCATTCTAATTTAATATTTTTGTATTATATCTTTTTTGAATTGGAAAACAACATTAAGTACGTGGATGCTGCGAAATTGACTGAAGAACATGGAAAACTCAGTCTTAGAGAAGGTGCTGAAAAGAATGTGAATTTTATTTTTCTAAATATTTTGATTATTCGAGTAATATTACGAATGCTAAACTGGCATATTAGAGGCTCTCAATATGTAATGAGTTAAGAGTCTCTAAAAAGAGTTTAAATGTCTCTCTGGCCTTCTCAGGGCTTGTTAGCAGTATAGCACAATAGAAGTGTGTAAACGCCCCAGATTCAAGTAAATGCCGTACGACGTTACAAACTCGGTTAGAGTGCCATAAAATAAAGAGTTCATACTATTGGGGGCCTTTTACAGGACCGGTCTTGCGTTCTCTGGCAAATGCCGAGAAGGTCCGTAAGTGTGATGTCGTCCATAAGTACTCCTAGACTTTTGAGACCAGCTCGGGTTGACTTTGGTTGTGGTTCCTTCTGTTGCGGCGTTCGAATCCCGGTGAGTATATTCGTTGAAGTTCTGCAGTAATTGGCTCGTCTCTCTAGTTGTACAGCAACAAGATTGGCGTTACTGATGTTGCCAAAGTTGGTAAAGCAAGGCCAAAATTCAGCGTATGTGAAAGGTGGGAGACAGCAAGTCGGAGACACGCACAGCAGAAGTCAAAAGCGAGGACTAAACTGCATGATAAATTCACCGTGATTAAATGTCCATGTAATAGCCATATCTGGCTAATTGCACATTATTAGTTTACGGCAAGTTTCGCTTTATTCCTTATTGGTGTAGCGTAAATCAAATTGAATTTAATTTACGCAATATGTTGGCAATTTCTTTGTGTCGTTACATCACTTTTCTTTCTGAAAAAAGGGAAAAAAATATTCCTCTCGGCGAGGCTAGATAAGAAATGCATGGCAGAGTTCGAACTAAGTTAAGCAAAAAAATAATGTACCATAAATGCTGGGCTTAAGTATGCTTGTTTGTTGCTTCAACAATGATATGATGCCAAGTAACCACTAGGAAATTCTACACAATTTTTAACTCTAGTGGTCGATTATACTGCGTGAGGCAAAATAGAACAGTGTAAAATTTTGGGAGCCGCAGCGTTAAGATTTCGGGGTAAATCGCCTCTGAAGTTGCCAGGTTTAAGTTAAAACCTAGGCAGGCTGGATCGTCTTCAAAGCGTTTTTATACGACCAAAGGAGCTAGTGTGTGCTCGAAGTTTTGGTCATGATACTCGTAGAGAGTTCTTTGTGAAATTGATGAAGTTGAGATATGCATTGAAAGTGGTCTGTACCGTGACATGAAGCTGATAACTACTCAGTGTTGCTACACGAAAGCGTTAGCTCCAAGTAGCTGGTCATACCAAAATAGGCAGTGTGATATCATCTGTGAGAAATACATTATAATGTAAAAATATATACATTAAAATAAAAGGTAACTGCATAAAAATATGTACACGAACATTGCCTCAGAGATGGCATAATACCAAAGAACTGTTCAAAAATGCTACACAATTGTTAGCTAAGAACAGATGGTTATGCCACGTGAGATAAATGCGAAAAATAACGTAAGGTTAAAAAAATTGATACGTAGAATAACGAAAAGTTAATGTTAAAAAAATATCAATTACGCGTTATACAAAGCAGGCTATTGAGATTGTGGGCAGAAGGAGCCTGAGACGTATGTAGAAGGTTGAACGCTCTCAGGATCAGGTGGTTCGATAAACGGTTTCAATCTGTCTATGCTTACTGTTGTCGGTGTAGCGCCTTGCATAATAATGAAGTATTTTGGTTGTCTGAGCAAAATCGTGTAAGGACCGCGATACTTTGGTTGTAGTGGTGCAACAGCATTATCGTTGAGAACGAGTACTCTCTTGCAGCTGTGGAGCTGTGGGTGAACGAAGACTGGACGAGGCGTATGTCTCGGCTGCTGTTCAGACATGTTACCGAAATGAAGTCGAAGGCGGGTAGCTTCGTCTTGTGGGTCATCTTGTGCCGGTAGTAGACGTGGAAGCTGACTAGGCAGGCTTAGATCCATGCCATACAAGAGTTGTGACGCAGACGTTTTAATGGATTTACGAGTACGGGAACGCATGACAAGCAGAAATAATGGTAGTGCATCGACCCAGTTGCCATTAATGGACGAGGATGCTAAAGCAGCTTTGAGTTCCCTATGCATTCTCTGTACCATACCGTTAGCTTTGGGATGGTAGGCAGTCGTCTGGTGTAAGGTGCATCCTATATACCGCAAGATGGTTTTGAAACGATTCGATGAGAAGCAAGTGCCTCTGTCAGTGATTTCCTCATTGGGAACACCATAATTGGATATCCATGCAGAGATAAAACCGTTAGTTACCTCGTCTGCAGAAATGGTGCCAAGAGGTAATGCCGCAGGCCACCGTTTAAATCTATAAATCTTAGTAAGAAGGTAGCTGAAACCTTCAACCCTTGTCAGATGAACTATGTCGATTTGGACGATGGCTAGACGAGAAGAATTTCGAAAATGTTGCAACTTACAACGAGTGTGCCGTTTGATCTTGTTTTTCTGACAAATGGCACACTCGGAGACACATCGTTTATCGTTCTGCCTAAGTCTGTGACCCCAGAAACGATCTGTGAGAAGTCGGACAGTCGCTTGCTTCCTGGGTGAGAAATTGGGTAAATTGAGTCGAAAATATTCTCTGAAAGCTGGTCGGCAGAACTGACTTGTTGGGCTGCGTACCCGTGAAGTAAACAATTGGTAAGTCTTCCCAGAGACAGCATATGAACTTGGTTGGGTGACGGGCTATTGATTTTTGAATGTGAATGTCACCGCGCTGTTCCGTTCGCAGGAGGGATGGCGTTAGTGCAGGTTCAATGAGTGTCACGGAGTTGACAGAGAAAGGCGACGGCGAAGGTGGTTGTAGCGAGACGTCTGGCCTGGAAAGGGCATCTGCAATGAAGTTCTGTTTGGCCTTGATTTGGAAGATGTCAAATTTAGCTTACGGTAATCTTCGTATGCTCTGTACAATCCGTTTGATTTGGAGACTCAGTGCAGTGGTGACGCCCATGAACTTTTCGATGGTATGATGATTCCCTTTTCCATAAGCCTTGATAATTCCTCTTGGGCAGCTTACAGTTTAGCAGGGGCAAGTGGTCGCTTCTTAAGTGCAATAGGTTGTCCTTCTGTGACGATATAATGCATCGTGTTGGAGACTCGTAGCTCTGACTTGTTAAGATCGAAAAGCGACTTTTATTTTCGAAGAGCTGCTGATATCTCTGCTGAATGACGCACTGGAGTTGGCTGAATAACCTGTAACACCAAACGCTCGGAGGCAAGTGTCCAAAAACTTTGCTCACGTCCAGGGGAGGGGTCGATGATCATTTGATTGGCAAGTTCAACAACGAGCCGAAATTTCAAAGGGAAATCAAGGCCTATTATATTGTGTGAGACCTTGGCAATGATGAAGTTGTGAGTAAATTCACGCTGTAAAACTAAGTTGAGTGTGCAATACCGAGAGCCATAATTAGGTATGGGCTCGCCTGTAGCTGTTGCGAGAAGAACGCCTAGTGACAACTCGGTCATTGAATCACCCTTGAGATCTGAGACTGCTGCACCTGTGGCTACGATGAATTCTTCGCAGGTTCTAAAATCAAGAACGTGCAGAAGTTCATTGGGCTGTTTGGCCGGGTCATGAAAACAAGTAGGCTGATGATTGCGAACGGCGTTGTCTCTATGTGTCGAATTCGGCGTGGACAAAAATATCGACAGGAATGTCGGATTGTAATTGGTTTCTTCCCTGTGGCGCCGTTGATGCACAGAAAGTACGATCTTCTACTTCCTGCGCCAGACGTTTCCCGATCCTGATGCACCAGTGCACCTGTGTTCTGTTGTCCTTCCCGTAAAATGTGAAAATTGACACTCATTCGGAAATTCTTCGGAACGACAGAGACAGACTTGGCCTGAATAAAAAAACTTCTGTTGATTATACCACCAGTTCTTTGGGGCATATCTGTTAAAGGATTGCAGTGATCTCGATCGCCGCCTACCGTTATAATTAGTTTGGGGCATGAATTTGGGTCGAGAATTCACTTGATTTAGCTCGGATTTCGTTATGGCCAAACCTTATAGAACTTTAGCCATGTTCGCTTCTTCTCTAAATAGGAGAGCCTATCATCTTGCGGGGTAGACAAAAGGATGACGGATTCACCTTAGGTTTGAAAATACTATATTCAAATTCACATCTCTCAGATAAGTCATCTATAGAGAGAATGTTGTGAAGATTGTTAATAAAAACAACCTTAGCCTCATGGTCAGAAATATTGGTTTTATACCAACGTTTCCGTAATTCCCTTAAAATCGAGATGGGGCCAAGTTTTGACGTGCCTAACTGTGCGTATTTATTTATTATTTGCTCCGTTACTGTGGGCCCTAGCAAAGATTCTACTTCATTTTGTCGGCCCAAAATGGGATTAGGTAGCTTCCTAATGGCCTCAAGCTTTGGATAAATCCGTTGCTGCAATTAAGAAGGTAGTTTAGCAAAAACCTTTGACAGTTTTTGACGACTGTCATAATCAGGAAACGGGGAGAAAGCGAATTCTACGCGCATAAAGAATAGTTCACTATCTCCATCCCAAACAGGAACATCAATATATAAAATTGGACCTGACATTCTAACAATCTTACGAGAACTTAAAGGCATAAATTTATAAGCAAGATAAAAATATACTTTAAACAAAACGCTTACCCACTAACAGCTTCCACAGTTGAAAGAGAATCTTCCGCAGTTGAATCTGCCGAGCACATACAGTCAATGTTTGTTCACAGTTTTGTGCGTAGATACTAACATCTTCCAAAATTGAAATCTTCCGCACTTGAATCTGTCGAGCACATACGGTCTATTTTCGTTCACAGATCACCAAGATGTACATTTTTGTAAATAGGAAAATTGAATAGAACATATACCCAAAAAACAATTCCCCATAAAGTGAAATACTGTTTGTTGCGAAGAACTAATATATGCAAGTATGTATTAGTTGTTGCAAACCTAGTAAAAAAATTAGTCCAATTATGATCAGAAGCATAAACCAAAGGCAGCTTGAACGGAAAGTATAATCTTATGCACATTCGTTTCGTGCTTACTGGCGACTCATCAGTAGAAGCCGGTATTACGCCCATTAACCATTATATATTTGGTCCAAGAATGTTGAATAATAGGACGGTACAATCTCCTAGACGAATGTGTAAACCTGCAAAAGTGAAGCTGACATCATATAAAGTCTACGACAATGCGACTTCAACGCTAACTCACACTATATGATATATATACCGAGTCCGTAAAGGGTACTTTTACTATGGCTATTTTGTTATTAACTGATACCAACATTATTGTAACGAAAAGGTACATGGTACTAACACTATGGTTTCCGAGTCGGTACATGATTGATATCAATTTATGCTCAAGTTCACCCAAATTGAGAATTACAACAATTTCTGAACACATGTTACTCCAGTAAATCCGTACACTCTGGCCTTGATCGATATCAGTTATCACATTTTGCGGTAAGCATGACATCATTCAATTCAATATATTACAGTTAAATACTGTTTATTGCGAAGAACTAATATATATGCAAGTATGTATTAGGTTTTGCGAACCTAGTAACAAATTAGTCCAATTAAGGGATCAGAAGCATGATCCAAAGGCAGCATGAACGGAAAGTATAATCTCATGCACATCTGTTTCTGTGCTTACTGGCGACTCATCAGTAGGAGCTGGTATTATGCCCTTTAACCACTATATATTTGGGTGAAGAATGTGGAATAATAGGACGGTACAATCTCCTAGACGAATGTGTAAACCGGCAATAGTGAAGCTAACATCATATAAAGTCTACGACAATGCGACTTCAACGCTAACACACACTATATAATATATATACCGAGTCTGTAAAGGATACTAACACTATGGCTATTGTGTTAGTAACAGATACCAATTTATTGAAATCGAAAAGGTACATGGTACTAACACTATGGTTTCCGAGTCGGTACATGGTACCAACCTGATGGATATTAATTTATGCTAAAGTTTACCGAAATTGAGAATTACAACAATTTCTGAACACCTGTTACTCCAGTAAATCCATACACTCTGGCCTTGATCGATATCAGTTATCACATTTCGCGGTAAGCATGACATCATTCAATTCAATATATTACAGTTAAATACTGTTTGTTGCGAAGAACTAATATATATGCAAGTATGTATTAGGTGTTGCGAACCTAGTAACAAATTAGTTCAGTTGTGATCAGAAGGATAAACCAAAGGCAGCATGAACGGAAAGTATAATCTCATGCACATTCGTTTCGTGCTTACTGGCGACTCATCAGTAGGAGCCGGTATTACGCCCTTTAACCACTATATATTTGGGTGAAGAATGTGGAATAATAGGACGGTACAATCTCCTAGACGAATGTGTAAACCTGCAATAGTGAAGCTAACATAAAATAGTCTACGACATTGCGACTTGAATGATAACTCACACTATATAATATATATACCAAGTTTGTAAATTATACTAATACTATGTCATTGTGTTAATAACCGATATCAACAAAATTGTACCGAAAAGATTCATAGTATTAACACTATGGTTTCCAAATCGGTACATGGTACTAACATAATGGATATCAATTTATGCTCAAGTTCACCCAAATTGAGAATTACAACAATTTCTGAACACCTGTTACTCCAGTAAATACATACGCTCTGGCCTTAATCGATATCAGTTATCATATTTCGCGGTAAGCATGGCATCATTCAATTCAATATATTACAGTTAAATACTGTTTGTTGCGAAGAACTAATATATATGCAAGTATGTATTAGGTGTTGCGAACCTATTAACAAATTAGTTCAGTTGTCACCAGAAGGATAAACCATTGTTGTAGACTTTATATTATGTTAGCTTCACTATTGCAAATTTATACATTCGTCTGGAAGATTGTGACGTCCTATTATTCAACATTCTTCGTCCAAATATATAGTGGTTAAAGGGCGTTATACCGGCTCCTACTGATGAGTCGTCAGTAAGCACGAAACGAATGTGCATGAGATTATACTTTCCGTTCATGCTGCCTTTGGTTTATCCTTCTAGTCACAACTAAACTAATTTATTACTAGGTTCGCAAAACCTAATACATACTTGCAATTCCCCAGAAGACCACGACATCTAAAAATATATATACCCAACAAAATTCCCAGAAGACCACGACCAGAGTAAAAAAACTTATACGTAAACGTTAATTTATTTTTATCTCAAATAAATGAAAAAGAAAGTCGATTTTATTTATACCAAAATAAATAGTACAGTACTAAACGCCCCAGCTTCAAGTAAATGCCGTACGACGTTACAAACTCGGTTACAGTGCCATAAAATAAAGAGTTAGTACTGTTGGAGGCCCTAAACAGGGCCGGTCCTGCATTTTCTGGCAAATGCCGAGAAGGTCCGTAAGTTTGATGTTGTCCAGAAGTACTCCTAGACTCTTGAGACCAGCTCGGGTTGACTTGGGTTGTGGTTCCTTCTGTTGTGCCGTTGGAATCTCGGTGAGTAACTCCGCTGAAGTTCTACAGTAATTGACTCGTCTTTCTAGTTGTACAGCAACAAGATTGGCTTTACTGATGTTGCCAATGTTGGTAAAGCAAAGCCAAAAATCAGTGTATGTGAAAGTTGGGAGACAGCACGTTGGAGACACACAGCATAAGGCAAAAGAAACAACTGAATTGCAAGGTAAATTCACCGTACCTAAAATGGTGTCAGGCAATTCTTCCTATTTTCATTAGTTACATACACATGCGAAGCTGATCTTAGATCAGAGGACACATAGCACTTGGTTTTTGCTTTTCTAGTCTTGGTCGGAGCCAACCGACACATCTTATCTCTAAGTGCTCCTACGAACCAATCTACATAACTAGAAGCCCAATCAAGACTACTTGGAGTTTCTATTAGAAGATCTCCAGGCAACCTTAATGGTTCTCCATAAACCAGTTCTGCTATTGAAGTACCTAATTGTGCCCTATATCTGTTGCGCATGGCGAGTAGTACTATAGGAAGATCGTGTATCCAGCTTGTTCCACTAGTACACATTAACGCAGCTTTCAGTTCACGATGCAGCCTTTCTACCATCCCATTTGCTCGTGGGTTGTACGCGCTAGTATGCAATACAGTTGTTCCCATGATGTTGAGAGATCTTTCGAAAAGCTCGGACATAAATTGACTACCGCGATCACTAGTGACCTTTTCCGGAACACCATAACGCGATATCCAATTATGTAGAAACGCAAACAAGACTTCTTGCGCTGTCATGTCTTTTAAAATCTCCACTTCGAATTGACGACTAAATCTATCTACCATAGTTAACAAATATTTGTTACCATTTACATCAGGTATCTCGGCAATGTCTATGTGTACGTGTCTGAACCGTTCAATTGGTATCCCAATATTCTTTATCTCGGTTCTGGTATTAACTAATTAATTAACTAATCGAGTGGTGAGGGGACACCACTTGTACCAAATTCCCAAGAAACTCCATGAAATTGGAGCCGGCTTATCCTCCAAAAGGAGTCAGCCGCAGTAAAGTAAGTAAAAGTAAGTAACTCCAACGGCACATCAGGTATCTCGACAATGTCTATGTGTACGTGTCTGAACCGTTCAATTGGTATCCCAATATTCTTTATCTCGGTTCTGGTATGTCTCCACACCTTACACGTTTGACACTTGGCACAGGCTCTTACCTAACCCTAACCCTAACCCTAACCCTAACCCATACCCGTATGTCTTTAGACATGTGCGGCCATACATATCTGTCGTTAATTAATCGAATGGTGGCTTTAATGGATGGATGTCCCATGTCGTGTAACACATGGATAATTTTGGCCCGTAACTCCAAGAATTCATTAAATCATATATTCTTTAATTCATTAATACGATAATCCATTAATTCAATAATTTATTAATTCATTAATATGATTAATGCATTAATTGAATAATTCATTAATTCATTAATTCATTTATATATAACTTAACTATTTCTTTAATTTGTTAATTAACTAATTGACTAACTAATCGAGTGGTGAGGGGACACCACTTGTACCAAATTCCCAAGAAACTCCATGAAATTGGAGCCGGCTTATCCTCCAAAAGGAGTCAGCCGCAGTAAAGTAAGTAAAAGTAAGTAACTCCAACGGCACATATGGCCCTGGTTGACTTCTAGACGTTTCGCATAACAACCACTTGCCACTTATGAGCTTACGAACATATCCTGGCCTTTTGGATAAAACTAACGTAAAGGGATCCAATCCTGGCGCGGTCGCCAAATTTTGGAGAGGCTCCTAACCTATTGGTGTCTGAGAACCCCATAGATGCCAGATCGTGTTCAGTCCTATAATTAGCAGTAGAATCTGATAAGCTTGTATTTTCATTCACATCTGCTAAATTCATACCTGCCATGTCTTGTGCTAACTTGCTAGTGTCCTCAAATTTAAGATGAGCTTCCATATCGATCGAATTTAATTATTAAATTGACACTTAATGTTAGGCAATCGGAATGTGAAACCTTTCACGTTACAAAACACCCGAACAAATAATCTGGAAAGAAATAGACGCGAAAAACAGAATTATTAAATTACCTGTTCCAGAACGTCCCCAAATGCGTACATCAATAAAAATAGAAGACAGTGTTAGCAGGCGTATATTGTAGAAATCGATCAAACTTTAAATGAAGAAAAATGAAGCAAGTGCAGCAGGCCGAGGAAGATAAAAACCAATCGAGGACAGAAATGCTCGAAAACGGAAAATGGCGCACAATTCAATGTCAAGTATTTAAAAAAAGAAAGTTCTGGAAAATAAATAAATAAATTCTTTTTAAATAAAATTCGTTTCAATCAGCCAAGGTGGTTTAAATTTATCAATTTAATGTCACTTTAATTTTGGCGGAGGAATTATCTTCCTCAACACTGTATAGTTTAAATTAATTTTTGGACACCAATTAACCTCTTGAATAAAAATAAATCAATTTTTATTTTTGGACATTTGATGTTATCGCTGGTTTCGTAAAACAATATTGTAATTTTTGAAAAATATTGTAGTTTTTTTTGGAAGTTCTTTTGTTCATATTGTCGAAGTTTTGGACTTGTCTTGTCGAAGGAAAATGAGAGAGTTTTGGACTGATTTGCTGAATTGTATAAGCGGGACACTGCGTGGTTCCATCTCCGACTCTTTGTGGATAAAACATTATAATCTTCTTGTCGATTTGATCTTTTTAATTATCAGCGAAAAGAACCACAAATTTGCTTTGGGTATTTAACGTAAATATTTGTTTTAAGGTCTCAATCATTCCGATTCAGTATCCTGTGGATATCAGCGTATCCGGGTAAGCTTACTTATTTAATATAATATATAAATTGCAAGTAATTTAATAATATTATGTCTGGTTTATTAAATACTGAGGATACAGAGCAGTTGGCTAGTGGACTTAAGGATTGTAGCTTAAGAGATAGTTCAGAGGAACTTAAGTGTTCCAAGATAGATGATCATTCCGCATATATGGATTTTCCGGGCCTGGCATCCAAGAGACCCCCTTATGGTAGTGACCTAAGGGCCTCTACAAAAAATGGCGACCGCGCCAGGATCCTTTATGCGGAAAGATATGATGTAGATGATCGTTTTTGCCGCAATTCTATGGATAGCAATGTTAAGCTCACCATGTACAGACCAGACAACCATTCTGAATGGGTCGAAGAAGCAAAATTTTATTTTAAACTAAAACGGATGACCGACCCTATAGAAAGGTTTGCCTCGGCCTGGTGGTGCTTACCTGAGCCATTAAAAAAGAATCTGTTTAGACTCAGGAATTTTGTTACTGAGAACGAACCAGAAAATGCATTTGAGCTTCTAGTAGAAGAACTCCATGGACGATATCAACCCGAGAGGATTGAACGGATGACTGACTTATTACGTCAGGAAAAGATGGGAAATCTACTTCCATCTGAATTTTATGACAGACTTATTTCAAAATCCATCGGGCTTGATATATCTGAGGAAGTTATAAATAGTATATTTGTAGCAGAATTGCCTGCTAGACTAAGAGCCACCCTGGATGTATATGATACATTGGAACTAGAGTGGCCAAAGAAGCTCAAAGGGTTGGACAAAGTGTATCGTCAGAAGGAACCTAAGGTGTATGCAGTAACCGCAGATTCACGCCTGGAGCAGCAACTCAGACATCTCTCAGAGAGACTCCTGACCATAGAGAATGAATTAAGTACCCTCCGCAGGGATGTGGGTTGGATAAAAAACAATAAGGAAAGTTCCAACAGAAGTAGGGTAAATTCTCGGAGTCAATGTTCAAATTCCAAGCATTGGAGAGGCGAATCGCGTGAGAGTGTACAAGGACCACGCGAGTGGTGCATATCGCATCGCAAATACGCCGAGTTTGGAAAATGTCAGGAGGGGGATGCACGTTTCCAAAGTTGGGTGGTCCCCGATGGAAAGGAAGTAGTCTTCCTGTAGCCTGGTCGAAGCTGCCGGAAAACTAATGAAGCCCCCGCTAATAGGAGCCGTAGGGGGGTTGCGCATGCAAGGCTCCAAGGTATGCATATTCGTGGCATACTAAAATCATCGAAGTTAGGTTCGGAAGCTTCGATGGAAGAGACGCGCGGTAATACAGTCCGTAAATCTGTTAGATTTCGGCTGGCAGGTAATCTTAAAGAGGTTGCTGGTTATAGCAACAATAAGTTCGTTATAACTGATGAACTTAGCGGCTTAAATTTCTTAATAGACACGGGTGCAGAGGTGAGCATAGTTCGATCTGATGTGGTGGAAATTGATAGCCCACATTCGATTACCAACTATGGGCTGCTAATGGAAGTCCAATTGAGGTTAAGGGAGTTAAAGAATTGTCAGTGACATTGGGGCAGAAATCTCCATTTACGTGGAATTTTCTGGTCGCTGATATAAAGGATAACATCATTGGGATGGACTTTTTGATCCATTTTAATCTCGCTTTAGATCCCAAATCTAGGACCATTGGACAAAGCACTGGGATAGTGACTTATGCTGAGACTGGGACCTCAGTAGTTAGGTCAGTGAGACTACCCAGACCCGTCGTCGCCGATGACTTGAGGGGTGTCATCGTGAAACACCTGGCCGTAATTCTACCATCCAATGCTAAGCGCAATAGTTTAAATGCAGGCATAGAACACCAAATCGAGTTGGTGGAACCATTACCTTGTTCGCCGAAGGCTCAACCGTTAGCACAACATAAGCAGCAGGTTGCTATTGAAGAATTTAAGCGGTTGAGAGAAGAAGGAATTTGTAGGCGTTCAAATTCCAACTTTGCATTTCCAATAGTGGTTGTTCCCAAACCTGAACCAGGTCAATGGAGGGTTTGTGGTAACTATCGTCTATTGAATTCGGTAACGAAAGGCGATTCGTATCCTCTACCGAACCAGAGTACTTTGCTCAGGGATATAATGGGGTATGAGGTATATACAACGTTAGATCTGCAGAAGGCGTACTATCAAGTACCTATGGAGGCAGAATCTATACCGCTCACAGCAGTGCTATTCCCTGGAGGGGGATCGCATGAATTCATATGTATGCCTTTTGGGTTGAAGAATGCAAGTCAGACATTCCAGCGTCTGACAGAGGAAGTTCTTCAAGACTGTTCATTTGCTAGTGTGTACATAGATGACATCATTATATATAGTCAATCTAGGGAGGAACACCGGGAGCATTTGGACATCGATTTGTCTAAGCTTGAACATTATGGCATAGTAGTGAAACCAGAAAAGAGTAGGATTGGTTGCTCTACCGTAAAATATCTTGGACACACCATTTCCAAGGATGGAATCAAGCCCTTGGAAGACAAGGTACAAGCAATCAAGGATGTGCCAGAACCTAGAACTGTACGCCAGTTGCGTAGATTTTTGGGCATGATTAGCTACTATCGTCGGTTCATACCAGGTTTAGCTGGAATTTTGGGGTCGCTAACTCGACATTTAGTTCGTGAACGGAGCACGATCAAGAAGTCCTGGCCTATTAATTTTAGCCAAGACGACAAGGAAAAATTCCAGAGGGCCAAAGATCTGTTAAGCCAAATAACCACATTAGCACCTGTGGATTGGACTAAGCCGTTTGAGCTCGTCACAGATGCTTCTGATGTAGCCATAGGAGCAGTGTTACATCAACGGGAAAATGGTATAGTCAAGCCGATTGGATTCTATAGACGGAAACTCCAAGATCGCGAGAAGCGATATGACACGCTTGGAAAGGAGTTACTAGCAGTTTATTCTGCAGTGTTGCATTTTGAGCACTACCTAGATGGACAGCAGTTTACGATATTAACTGATCATAAACCGTTGTTGAGTATCCTTGGGAAAGCGAATAGGCTAAATTATTCTCGGCGGGTGAATTCACAAATAACCCGACTCGCAGAATTTGATTTTACCATTAGTCATATCTCAGGAAAAGATAATGTGGTGGCAGATACTCTCAGTAGACCAGACGTATCAGATGAAGATATGATTCGTTCAGAGTCACTCGTATGCTCTATTGTATCTTCTAATGATTTTGTCCAGCAATTGATGGAAGCACAAGGTCTTGATCCTTTAGTAGCTGTGTTGGAAAAGAATTCTACATATACACGCAGGAAGATTGGAGATAATTGGTTATTATGTGAAATCTCCAGGAGCCAACCTAGACCTTATGTACCGCTAGAATTAAGGTATAAGGTAATTCAGCAGCTACATGAATTCAGTCATCCTTCCATTAAGGCAACTATCAGGATGGTCACTGATAGATATGTATGGCCTAAGATGTCGAAAGACATAAGAGCCTGGGTAAGGACATGTGCCCGGTGTCAAACTTGTAAAGTTTGGCGTCATACCAAAACTGAAATTAAAACGATTGGTATACCAGCGGGTCGTTTCATGCATGTTCATATTGATATAGTAGAAATGCCTGAGATTTCTGGCCAAAAGTATTTACTCACGATGGTCGATCGGTTCAGTCGTCAGTTTGAGGTAGCAATCCTGAAGGACATGACAGCTCAAGAGGTCTTACTTATGTTCTTGCATAATTGGGTGTCGCGATATGGTGTACCGGTAAGGGTAACTACTGATCGTGGTAGTCAGTTTATGTCTGAACTGTTTATCAGATCATTGAATACAATGGGGATAGAAGTAAGACACACATGTGCTTATAATCCCAGAGCTAATGGGATGGTTGAGAGACTGCACAGGGAGCTGAAGGCTGCATTACGCTGCACCGGTGGATCCAGTTGGATACATGATTTGCCCATAGTTTTGTTGGCAATGCAAAACAGATACAGAGCTCAGTTAGGAACATCCATAGCAGAACTTGTTTATGGAGAGCCATTGAGGTTACCTGGAGATCTTCTAATAGAAGCTCCAAGTTGTCTCGATTGGGCCTCTAGTTCAGTAGATTGGTTTGTTGGAGCATTGAGAGATAAAATGAGTCGTTTAGCTCCAACCAAAACTAGAAGTCCAAAATTTATAACCAATTGCCGAAGGGGCTTAGAGAAATGCCTCCATCTAAGATGTCTATTAAAACTTTATCTACTGAACTTGAAAAAGTCTTCAATCCTGCTGATATCTTTTATATTTTTGATTATGATAATACTTTCTCATGGTTGAATAAAAGACAAGGATAATTGTTATCGGAAACAGATTTTCTTGAGATTTTTATTTCCAAGTTTTGTATTATTATAATTGAAATGTTATGCACTATATCTTCAAATTAGTTAACATTACATACAATCAATTGCTAGTCATGGTTCTCAATTTTTGCATAATGTTACACTCGAATTATACCTTAATTGTTCCTAATTTGATGATGTATATATTATTCTTTTCAGTCGAACTTTCTGATATTGATATATTGTATTGTACAACTAGTGAGATATACCTATCTACATGAGATTAATTGCACAATTATTGTGATGTGATAATTTTTTTAAATATATATTGTACAATTTCCAATTTTATTATTTGATGGAATATGTGTGGTTTGAATCCAAATAAAGATATTCTATTCTATTCTATTCTATTCTATGTACCTTCAGATTTAAAGCTGGCATCTCATGTATATATAACTAACGAAAACAGACAGAATTGTCTGACTCCATTCTATAAGGGTCCAAAAATACATTTATAGAAGTAAATGGCCCTGTAGAATGTGTAACACTGGGTCGCTGTAGTCCACAGTTTATTTGGACGGAGGAGGAGACTGAGGAACAGTATTCACAGAAGTACCCAGAAGTTGAGGCGAGATGTGACTCAGAAAATGGTGAGAAAAACGAAGAGTCGAATAAATATGGTAAAGAAGTACAGATTAAAACCAATACAACTGAGAATAAAGAACAATGCGATATGAATATGAAATCTGGGAAAGTACCAGCACAACTTGTTGAAACTCGGTCTGGAAGAATCATCAAGAAACCGAAGAATGAAGACTACATCATGTATGGTTAATCATCTTAAACATGAGGGTGTATGTAGAGGTTAAATTAATTATTGGACACCAATTAACCTCTCATATAAAAATAAATCAATTTTTATTTTTGGACATTTGATGTTATCGCTGGTTTCGTAAAACAATATTGTAATTTTTGAAAAATATTGTAATTTTTTTTGGAAGTTCTTTTGTTCATATTGTCGAAGTTTTGGACTTGTCTTGTCGAAGGAAAATGAGAGAGTTTTTGATCTGAGTTGCTGAATTGCACAAGCGGGACACTGCGTGGTTCCATCTCCGACTCTTTGTGAATAAAACATTATAATCTTCTTGTCGATTTGTTCTTCTTAATTATCAGCGAAAAGAACCACAAATTTGCTTTGGGTATTTAACGTAAATATTTGTTTTAAGGTCTCAATCATTCCAATTCAGTATCCTGTGGATATCAGCGTATCCGGGTAAGCTTACTTATTTAATATAATATATAAATTGCAAGTAATTTAATAATATTATGGTCTGGTTTATTAAATACTGAGGATACAGAGCAGTTGGCTAGTGGACTTAAGGATTGTAGCTTAAGAGATAGTTCAGAGGAACTTAAGTGTTCCAAGATAGATGATCATTCCGCATATATGGATTTTCCGGGCCTGGCATCCAAGAGACCCCCTTATGGCAGTGACCAAAGGGCCTCCACAACACTACTTGCACATTATTGGTTAACGGCAAATTTCGCTTTTTTCTCATTAGTGCAGCGTAAATCGAATTGAATTTAATTTACTCAATATGTCGACAATTTTTTTGTGTCGTTACAAGTGCAACTTTATTTCAATTTAATTTGTTTTTCCATAGTGCAAAATTAGTACCATTTTAAAATAGCACATGACTCGCACCGAAATAGTAAGGTATTTATGGATAAATATATAAGATTTCTTAAACTAACTTTTTATTCTTTACAGCATTCGTAAATTAATATTTATTTGTAAATTTTGTAAATATTTTTTTTTAATTAGAAATTTTAATTTAGAATATAATGGCTTGTATGTTTTCCGCATTTTACTTTTGATTTATTTTGTTCTGGTGTTTAAAACATCATTTATAGTCAATAATATTTCCTTATTTTATTTTTAAAATGGTCAAGAAAAGGCGTATGGGTCGTTCTCTCACAAATATGAAACCAGAAAATTTATCAAATCCGTTGTTTGAAGGATATTACAAGGGTTTGGGAATAGTTCCTGAAAATGAATGGGATAGTTTCCTTTCTATACTTAAGACGGAATTGCCAGTTACGTTTCGAATAACGGGATTTCGGGATCAGAGCAAGGAACTTTTAAGGCTTCTCGAAAATGAGTTTAGCCGTGTAATTCTGAACGAATGTGGTGAAATGCGTGAGGAAATATCCTTGAGGCCATTATCGTGGTACCCAAACAAACTCGCATGGCAATTGGATGCTAGCAAGCAGACCATTCGAAAGAACCCGGATCTTAAAGCGTTGCACAACTTCTTGGTCTCCGAAACCGAGTCCGGTTAGATAATTTAAATTAACGTTTTATTATTCATGATAATAGATGTTTTTATCATGTGATATTGACGCTGTTCTTATTAAGATTGCTTTAGTTACACGACCTCCATATATTTACCAATATTATGTCTGCGTTACGTCTGCTCGAGGGCATTGCTGCAATCGACTCTTGCTTCATAATAGAAATTGAAAACGCATTTTATACTATTTTATTACACGTTTTTATTATTGGTATTATTAGGCCAGTAAGATAATACATAAATGTTTGTGTTGACTTAAAATATATCGATTTTTAAGTTGACTAGCGTAAAGAAATTTCATTCAATAAATCATCTTCAGCGCACACATGATGTGATGGATAAAAATTCCTTTAATACGACAATTTAAATACTGTTTATTACAGAGAACTAATATATATGCAAGTATGTATTGTGTTGCGAACCTAGTAACAAATTAGTTCAGTTGTGACCAGAGGATAAACCAGAGGCAGCATGACGAAGCTCATGCACATTTGTTTGTGCCAAAAACGAATCATCAGTAGGAGCCGGTATTACGCCCTTTAACCACTACATATTTGGTAGAAGAATGTACCGTCCTATTATCCCACATTCCTCACCCAAATATGTAGTGGTTAAAGGGCGTAATACCGGCTCCTACTGATGAGTCGCCAGTAAGCACGAAACGAATGTGCATGAGATTATACTTTCCGTTCATGCTGCCTTTGGTTTATCCTTCTGGTCACAACTGAACTAATTTGTTACTAGGTTCGCAACACCTAATACATACTTGAATACGACAATTTCTTTGTTTTAAATATGTAGAAATAAGACTTTTTGTTGACTAACATACGGACATACGCTCAAGTAGTCTTCAGTACAGACTATAGAGTGAAAGATTTGATTCGATTGAGGTAGTTTCAGATACAGATAACATGTCTTCAGTTTTATTGATAAATTCTAATCTTTTGATTTATTCCTGTACGTGTTATATAATAGAAATCGTTATATAATTTTATTATGTATGAATGCAAAAATTGGTTCTTTCAATCATGTTTACATATATGCCAATACATCGATTCCTGTAAAACATGGCGAGTTTTCTGAACATCCAAATCTTTTACACAATTTTTGGATACTGGTGAAGTAACTGTTGCATTCATCCATTCTAGCTTCTTTGTTTGAAGATCTAATTTAGGCGATTGATTAAATTATATTAAGTAAATTGTTTCTTCAGGCCATGGCGACTTAAGATTATTATTGGTGAGATTTTCTGTGTAAGATTAATCATGCACGATAACCTTGATCACTCTACTAGATAAAATACACAAAATATTCTACCTTTAATTATTGACGCTTTCATACAATATCCATACATGTAATATTTAAGTAACTCTTCAGTGTAAACTTGTGCACAAACACGAATTCAACTGTTGGCACATATGACGGATTGATGTCTTTTCTTCTGCTTATCCAATAATCAAAATTAGGACCACTTTTCTTCAATGTCATATTCCGGTACGCAATTAAACATGGTCATATGATCAAGTATGCGGATGACATCATACTCGTGTATCTAATAAACCCAAGAAGTATAGATCAATCGTTGCTAAATATTCAGATGACCTACAAAGCATCCAATGTATGCACCAAAACCTGTTACTTTAGGCTAACAAATCTAAGTCAAACTTTATGTTAGGTAAGAATATGTCACTCACTGACGGCATTGTATACCGTTATTAAATCACACCTTAAAGGTACAAAACACAGAAGTAATTATCACAAATACATTATATCCAAAACAACATTTTACCGTCAATGTACTTAAGGCCAAGCATTTAATAAATTTGATATTAATGAAAACTGAGCTAAGGCTATTTATTTTTAAGAAATTTATAAGACCCCACAAGCAATGCATTATCCATACATCGCGAAGGACTAAATATTCTTCCTGAATCGTACGGTTCCGAATTGGTTGTATTCATCATATTTCGCTCAAACAAACCTTCAGAGTCTATAACTTAGAAGAGCATTAATATCGTTAATTGATTTACACATATATATTAAAGAAATGAACCTCCATGAATTTTAGATTCATTCTAGTTGCATCTCCAAAGAAACCAGAATGGGCGATTCAAAATGTTGCTCCTTTGATTTCACAACTTCAGAATTAATTATATTATACAACCAAATACTTACCGAAACACGTAACCAACAACCGAATAGCTTAAAACGTGCTACATACCAATGATTAATTGATCTAGCTTGTCACTATTAGACAAAGGAGACTTTTGAAATACCTAAATAAGATTTAAAAGAAACATGTTGCGCGACAGGGAATAGATCATTTACCTGATTATCGGGTTGCGATCCGATTTGTTTGCATGCGCTGTCTTCCTGATTTTTTCTCCATAATTTTCGATATCCGGTGACGGATAACATTTTCAATGGAAAGCTCATATCATACTAAGTTGACAATCAATATGTCAAGTGGAAATATTAGTTTAAACTGCCCCATTTATACTTGTTGTTAGATCTCTTAAGCATAAAATGCTAGGAAAGTGTATGTCAAATTGGTTTGTGTATATGTCTGCATGTGTACACGCTTCGAAATTAGATTACAGTGATTTAGTCACAATTACTGACAACTCACTAGATAAGCGTACGCCATGCCTGTGTGTATGTATTCTCGTTTGTTTTTGATTGAGGAGTAATCAACTATTGCACGTGTACACTCATCCCAGTGAAATTACAGCGATTTAGCAACATCTGACTAATCACTAGATAAGCGTATGCCACATCTGTGTGTTTGTGTATGTGTGTGTGAGCGTTTGCTTAAGACTGAGAAATAATCTGTTACATGTAATTAACGGCACGTGTAACAGAAATTCACATGAAACTAAAATAATAACTGTCATTTCCTAAACGCACACGTCAGACCTATTTTTACACGTACTATCCTAAATGAATTAATTACAAGTGGCATCCTGTTGAGGAGGGGGCAAGATACTGTGAATAAAGTAAGTAATTTAATCAGCAAAATCAAATTAGAAACGGAAAAGTATTCTACTAGGGTGGATAGTAAAATAAAATTAAAAAAAGGGTCGTAAAAGAAATTGAAAATTGTCTGATAAAGAAAGATGCAAACATAAGTGTTTGTTAAAAGGTGCTACACAAGCAACAGAACGTAAGATAACAGATAAAATAAGATAACAAGTAATCAAGGATGAAATAATAAGATAAGTCAATAAATAAATAAGATAATCAAAATAAATTAGGCGATATTGAATTACTCACTCTCCACCTCTGTAAGTTAATATTTGGGCATCTATAGACAGACCATATTTAGGACGTCCTGTTGTAACTAATCGAGTGGTAAACCTCTCTAAAATAAATCTTAATGGGAAACAGCTGGAAATGCTTAATCGTGGTCTGAATACAACTATCCAAATTGAGAAATCACCAAAAAAGAGATAATTACTGCGGCTGTTAAAACAGCACAATTCCTCTCAGACAAGGATAAATTTATGTTTTAATTAGACGTAGCCGCAGCTCGAACTTTATATACTCCTTCGGTGAGTTTTTTCGTTTAAACAAAATGTACACTACCACGAAACCTGCTTTAATAATTCATTCAATATCTAATTGATTACACTTGGATTTGGGTGCAATTGTAGTAATGAAACGAACGTTGGTTGCGCAAGCGGTGATGAAGATGACTATACTCAAGGTTGAGATCTTGAAATACACGCCTGAAAAATGTATGTATATAATCTGTCAGGTGCTTATATTATGATCACAATCTTGATTATAGTAATTGTAGTAATGCAATTAAACAGTATAATGGAAGTGATGATGTTTTATAGTGTTTTTATAAATGTCGCCTGTGATTAGTACATTCAAACCGAATTTTTGGAATGCAGTTTTAGATGTGTTGATTTGAAGCTAATAGAGTTTGTAATATAGAGTGAATACTTTGGAGATCCTGGATATTTTGCAACCTGTATACCTTAATTATTCGGCTGATTCGGTGCTTTCAATGTCTTATTTTATATTTTTTCCTTGTTTAATTGTGTTATTTGTTACGAGGAATACAGTGTTAAAGAACGATTGTACTAATTTTGAACTCTGTTAAACAGCAATTATATTAAATTGAAACGATAGCATTCCCTTCTGTAATGATGAATTTATTGGGAGTAAATTTTTAAAAGATGAATTACGCGATTTAGATTTAGCCCATATTGATGGGAGCCTTGTGATTGAAACGGTGGTATTATGAGTTTCAAGAGGATCCTTTGTGAGTTCTGAAGGATTTGCTCTTAGGTTTTGTTCTGAATCACAGTAACAAGCACAGCAAACGGGCAGAGTGAGTCGAAAAGTCAGAAGAAAGGGTTGCCTAAAATATTAGGCTTTATTCATCATATAATGCAGATATACATGCTAAAAGACAAAGCAAAACATGTTAGTATACGAACGGTGTGAATATAAATGTGTGTACAAATAAACAATCATATCATTCTCCTCCACTGCGATTTGTAGCGTAGCGTCAGAGTCGGAACAAGACTGTTATAGTAACAATTCAAAGAGGATTGAGAAAACATAGTATTTAAACATTTCCACTTCGTAAGTTATAAGGATGAACACGTTGTTGTTGATTGATAAGGTTTTCGAGATTCTCTGATAGGTCACGAGCATTTGAGTTATCCGTAGATTCACCATTTGCCTTAACATTATCATTATCGGTATCGTCATTATAGGAGGTTTGTTCATCAGCAACAACCGGTTCATTTTCACGGAGTCCCATATTAGTTCCAGCTTCATTCATCAGTGCGTCGGAGCCTTTCGGGGCTAATTGACGGATAGATACTGTATCTTCTCTTCCATCAGAAAAACGAACATGCGCATAGTTAGGATTGCAATGAATTAGTTCAACTTCTTCCACAGAGGGGTCATATTTAGAAACTCTAGCATTCTTCTTGAGTAAAACTTTGCCAGGAACAGTAAGCCAGGTTGGGAGTGTGGTACCAAAAGTCGACCTTCTATTGTGTCGAAAAAGACGCTCGTGAGGGGTTTCGTTGGTAGATGTGCACAATAATGAACGGATTGAATGTAATGCGTCCAGCAGCACGCATTCCCAGTTTTCAACTGAAAGCCTTTTTGATCTGAGAGCGAGAAGGATCGATTTCCCATAGATACTATTCATTCTTTTCTACCTGTCCATTTCCCTTTGGGCTGGGATTATAAGGAGTCGTTCTACTCGAAGCTATACCTTTTTGCCGAAGAAAATTTTGTACTTCTGGTCGACATGAAGGAAGAACCTCTGTCTGAGTGAATGTACGAAGGCATCCCAAACATTGGTCATAGAATATTTGACACAGGTGAGAGTATGACGGTGTGACTGCTAAGGTCAGGACAAGCAAATGCGAAAAGGGAAATCGAGAATATTCATCGATGACCGTCAGTAGATAACGATTACGAGTTGATGAAGGAAGGAAGGTCCTTTTTAAAATCCATAGATAACCGCTCAAACGGTTGGGTAGCTTTATGGATTAATTGGCCTTGAATTGCCGAAGAGAGAAATCTGGGCTTGATTTCAGAGACACACTTGCCACAACTCAAGGTTATTTTTCCGAATTTCATCAATAGAATATGGTAAATTACGAGATTTCACAAAGTGGAGCATACAGAGAAATTCCAGGATGACAAAGAGAATCATGTGTATTTGTTTTAAATCCAGTCCATTTAGAAACGCACCGACAACAGGATCGACTTAGTGCATCTGCTGCTTTTGTTATCTTTTCCTCGGGTCTATAGACAACATCGAGAAGCTGTAAAAGGTGATAATTACATTTTCTAGCGCAAAATTTTATCGTTCTTCACTCCTCTCCTCGATTTTGATTGCCAAAAATAAAGGAAAACAGATCTTTTTGATCAGTGACAAGTTTGAAAATGATTACCCAAAAAGTAAAAATGCCTCCATTTTCGAATAGCTTCAACCACGGCATATGACTTCTTTTTCAACAGCTGAGTGATGTTTTTCAGATGGCGTCAACGTCCGAGAGAAAAACGCCACGGGTCTTCCATCTTGGTTCAAAGTGGGCAGCAATAACTACGTCCGAAGCATCAGTTTCGACGACAAACGGAATATCACAACGAATAGAAGCTAGAGTTGCTACGGCTAATTCTTTTTTAAGATCATCGAAATTTTGTTTCACAGAGACGGGCAAAGGAAAAAGTTCGATTATGAACGAGTGAGTGAATTTTATCGGAGAAGTTGGAGATCCGCGGGCGAATAATAAGCGAAAAATCCCACAATTCTTTGTTGCGATGCTGCACATTCGACGGTGGTGGGAGAGATCTTGTAAAGGCTTTAATCGGTCAGGATCAGGTTTAATTTTTCCATTCGATATTTGAAAACCAAGGAGAGTAATTTCTTTAGCTGCGAAAATGCTCTTTGATTCATTTAAGGTACAATCCATATATTTTAGCGGCATTAAGAAATTTGTTGAGATTTGTTTCGTGTTCAAGCGTATCTCTCCCGCAAACTGTCACATTGTCCACATGGGTGGTAAACAAATGTATCTGTGAGAGTGTTCCTGATGCGATTATATGATCCATAGTTCTTTGAAAACATGAGACACCATTCGTCACTCCGAGAGGGAGATGCGACTAGAATTAGAAACAAGCGTCCACACGCTTCGAAAGCAGTAAAAATACTTTTTCATGTTCTTGATAGATATTTGGTAGGTAAGCGCTTTTGAGATCTTAAAGTGCTGAATATATGATATTTTGAAATGGTTTCAGCCATTTTGGTCTATTTTCGGCAAAGGATATGCGTCTAAGAGTGTGAATTTGTTGACCGTTTGGCTGTAGTCCACAACCATACGTTTCTTGTGTTTCTCATTCGATACCACGAGAACTTGTGCTCTCCACGGGGATGTTGAAGGTTCCTGATAATGCCACTGTGAAACTAATCTGTTTATTTCATCCCGGATAAATATTTCATCCATTCCATTGTACGCTTCAGTAGCAATAGGCCTCCAGTTAGCAGTTAAATGGTGGAAAAAGAGGCGGGGACGTAACAGATGCAGGTTTCAGTAAACAGACGGTAGAATGACGATTTATGACCACCAAAAGAGATATTTACACTTTTATGCAATCCAAGAAGTCATGACCGAGGAGTACGTCAGTACAAAGATCAGAAAGTACTAGATAGCTTTATTTTTTATAAACACATGATTTTGTATTGAATCTGACACAAAACAATGGCCTTTGGTATGACTCGATAATGAGCTGGGACGCTACGCTGGTTATTAAGTTTCTGTGAGGAGTGAATTTCTCCAATTATTTTTCAAAACGAAGGCTTCTTGAAACATAACTACAGGAACTGCCTGTATCAACGAGAGCATGACAATTTATGTTACTTATTGACTTCTAGATTTATTACACATTTGGTGAGACAACTGCGGAGACAGCAGCTAATACAGTTGCAGATATGGTAGGATGAAGCGTCGAAAACCACTGAGCGCTGGTGATTCTTGGAGCTGACATACCTGTCATTGAAAATGATCCTTTGTTTCCACAACTTTTACAGAAAGCGTTTTCCTGGCCGGACATTTCCATCATGTAAATGATCAATCGTACCCACAAAAGTCACATTTTTGTTTAACAGCTGCAACAAAGATTATCTGTACATTTATCGGAGGTTGATGTGAAGGACAGAGTGGCTGAACCGCCGTTGCAGTGTTTGCAGAATTCAAACAGTTTTGATATGATAATGATTGCTTTTCCGCCATTTCTGAGACCACGTGCTTGATCAAAAGCCGCTTGAAAATTAAGTGCGAGTTGTGTTCTAAGAGACGTTGTCTGATTGAATTGGACTGGATTCCATTAATGAAGGCATCGCGCAGAGCATCGTGTCGATTTTCCTCGGCCGTAGTTGGTTTGAAATTGCACTCCCTAGCTAACGATTTCAGAATCTGAACATTGAGTTCCCAATAAGGACGAAACCGGTCTACTGGATGAATTGCCTTTTCTACACTATACAATTCTTAGTTTATACTGACATATGTAAGTAATTAATGGGTCAGGTGTTTATATCAAGGCCGCAACCTTGATTATAATAATAAATTGATCCAATGTTTGTCCATTTTCTTGTTTAGTAGTCGCGAGTATATGACGAACAAAGACTTCATTTTTCGGTCTGACATAGAGATTCATTAGAGTTTTGATAGCATGATCATATGTATCACAGTCAACGATGTGTTCATATACGTTAGGAGAGACGTAGGAAATAAGAGTGTCTAATTTATCCGGATTCATGGATTCGACTGATTTTAGGAGGCCACAGAATGTACGATACCAATGATTCCATTGTTTTGCTGCATCTGGTGCACTAGGTTCAACATCAAATATTTCTGGTCTGAGTAGGCGTTCCATGATTGGGTTATATGATGAATAAATTGTTCTGAATCACAGTAACAAGCACAGCAAACGGGCAGAATGAGTCGAAAAGTCAGAAGAAAGAGTTGCCTAAAATATTAGGCTTTATTCATCATATAATGCAGATATACATGCTAAAAGACAAAGCAAAACATGTTAGTATACGAACGGTGTGAATATAAATGTGTGTACAAATAAAAAATCATATCAAGTTTGAACTCATTAAGTCCTTTGGTTTTCGGTAATAATTTGATGTTGATTTGTGGAATTTCAACTGTGATATATTGAGACGTTATCATCTTGTTGTAACTATAATTGAACACTGAGTGAATAAGCGGGTTTACAGAGGTGTTTAGATTTGAAGTAGTGCATTGATTTTTCTATCATATCTCCTGATATATTTTCCACTTTTGAGGTAACATTGTTCGTAGGATGTATAGCTCGGTTTTTATTCTGGAAGATTCCATTTTGCTAGATTTGTTGAGCTGTTAGAACCCTGAACAAACTTACTTTTCATTTGAACACCTTTATTGTTATTATATATTTCCTCCCTGATTATAGAAAATGTTCGACGAGTGTTTGGTTTCTAGCAGGCGGTTATCTGTACTTTTGAGATACATTACTTGTTTTTATCAAATTTAGTCTTTTTAAATTTTCTTGTAAGTCTTTGGAAAAGCTTATTTCTACTTTGGAATGGTGTTGGTGCGTGATTGAATCATAAAATTTGTGTTGAAAATTATCTGATAACGATGTAATTACATTAGTATAGAACATGTGCCTTTGTGTAAAGAATAGCTAGACAGGTCGTCTAAGTTTTGTGGAGGAATCTTTAATTGGTGGGTTTTTCATCTGTGAGATAAATAATTCTTGATCGCATTGTAGCATATAGCTAGAATAACTGCTTAGTTTAGCCTAGATTGACTTAAATTTAGAAGTTCAGTGGTTACTCAGAATACAGGAATGGCCCAACTATCACAACTTGACAAAAAATTTGCCATTCAAAGCTCACATTTAATCTTATTAATGTTTATAACTTTTAATAGAAGTTTTACAAATACTGTCGCTGTCTTTATCTGTATTGTTGAGCAGTGCATATTTTCTTATGGTTTCTTCAAAGGAGTATTTTTGGTGATCTTAATTTCAAGGAAATATAATTTACGGCCCTGTATTATTCATCGATTTTAGTTTTAATCGCCAGTTTAAATATTTTAGACGCATGTTGATAAACAAAGATGGTTTCGACTCAAGGCCTCTGGTCGGAGGGTAGTAGATGCGTTTACGCTTATCTGTTCTGCCAAGAGACTAGCATACATCAGGAGCTCGAGCTTTGGAAAAAACGAAAAAAATAAGCTACTAGTGTGCAACCTATTTTGATTGGCGCGTAACACGTTAGTATACTCACGCTTGATTTTCAGTTGAAATTTGTGGTCACCATTTGTCGTTTATGCTTAATGATTTTCTACCTCTTAGTTCGTGGTAGGTGAGGGCTCTTGACTTTTGGACCAGTCAGTTCTTTATGGTTGGCGAACCGCTCACGTGCGATGTACAAATTTTCTTGGCTACAGGAGATCAGTATTGCTTTAAGTACTCTAAATTTTACCCTTACTGCTCAGTGCATGTGAGCAGGCGATCGTTCCTTCTCAATGCGAGAATGTCCCATCCAGTTATTGTCGGACTTTTCTGCTAGCCATTGTTGCAAGGAGGCCTTACTTGACAGATGATCTACATCTTATCTTTAGGCCTACACTAAGTTTCGCACAGGTAACCAGATCATAGGTGCCGTGAAAGTGTACGTAGCTACTCTCGTCCATTATATGTCCTATTGCCTTAAGCTGAATTCAAGCATGTTCATGATTTCAATGCCATGCTACGTCAAGATTGTGCGAGTGATGAGGCCGTAGAAAAATGAATCTGTACGAAGATGGCTGTGATAATTGCATCCAACTCTCGAATATTGCTCTAATAATAAGTTGGTTTGTAGTGAACTCAATATTACATTATCACAGTCGACATCTTGCTCTATGGCATAGAGACCTTGGACATGCAGATTAGAGGATGGCATGTCTTCGTACCAAATTTGATCATGCTATAGTAAGCAAGCGATGATGTTTCTTTATTTGTTCCACGGTTGCTGCAATGATTCAATACATTCATCTTATCGCTTTTTCCCATAAAAATCCGTTAAATTTCCGTATGTTAAACACGCATAATCTTCTGAAAACATTCAAGGGGTCTGTGATTCTGATGGGCCCTTCTGTAGGGGAAAGCGTTATTTTATCCAAAAGCATTTGAAACGATATGAAGGATAAGCTTAAACCAGCGTAGGACGGTATCCGGACGAATCAAGACTAATTGTCAGTACCGTCCTATTATCTCACATTCCTCACCCAAATACATGATGGGCAAAGGGCGTAATACCGGCTCCTACTGATGAGTCGTCAATAAGCACGAAACGAATGTGCATGAGATTATACTTTCGGTTCATGCTGTCTTTGGTTTATCCTTCTGATCATAAATAAATTAATTTGTTACTAGGTTCGCAACATCTAATACATACTAGCATATATATTAGTTCTCCGCAACAAACAGTATTTAACTGTTTTATATTGAATTCAATGATGTCATGCTTACCGCGAAATGCGATAACTGATATCGATCAAGGCCAGAGTGTATGGATTTACTGGAGTAACAGGTGTTCCGAAATTGTTGTAATTCTCAATTTCGGTGAACTATAGCATCATGTTGGTACCATGTACCGACTCGGAAACCATAGTGTTAGTACCATGTTTATTTCGGTACTATAATGTTGGTATCGGTTACTGACACAACAGCCATAGTGTTAGTATCCTTTACAGACTCGGTATATTTATTATATAGAGTGAGTTAATGTGGAAGTCGCATTGTCGTGACTATATGATGTTAGCTTCACTACTGCAGGTTTACACATTCGTCTAGGTGATTGTACATTCCTCAGCCAAGTATATAGTGGTTAAAGGGCGTAATACCGGCCCCCATATGATGATTCGCCATTAATCTCCACTGGTTATTGGAAACCTAGTGTTATTTGACATCCTACATGTAACAATGAGTGCGCCAGTGAATCATCCATTAAATGCTGTTTTATTAAAGTATGGGATGACTGCAGATTTTCCGCCGATTTCTGTTTGATGAGATCTGTACCACAGTACCAGGAAAGGAGATTTGTGATATTAACCGGCTTGTTTCCCTTAAGTACGCGAACGATACTGCTCAACTGGCGTGAAGACGAATTTTCTTATGTGGTCAGTAATTGTGCTCATAAATTATCAATCCCATTTTTTTAAGCCAAGTGCTGTGGGAAATCTCAATAAGAATTATTTCGATAAGAAGTCTATGCTTGTGCTTAACAGCCATGAATTCTCCTACCCAGCTCCCTCGTGCAATCAGAATGGTTTTGGTTGTGTCAAAATTTACAGATTTATTAGCCTAGATGAAGCCACATTTGGTAATATGTGGGAACCAGTCTGGATATATCCATATATCTTCGAAAGCTCTTCGTCCAATGTATTCTTCGTTTTCTTCTTTGCCGTTAAAACAAAGGATAATTGTTATACTTGCCGGTATTATTCGGGGACGAAGTGTATGTGCGGACAAATCCTGATCATCAACTGCGTTGCATGTCAACAACTAATTGACTGATCCATTGTGTCTGAAGGCTAACTTTCACATTCTTCTGGTTAGTCGACTAAGGCAACTTCTTAGAGTGTTAAACAAAACATGGCTTAGTCGGATACTATTATTTGAGATATCAATCATTTTATAACGTTGCGTCTTACTTTCATTAATCGAGAAACATAGATGGACGCAAATCTGGGGCAATTTAGCAGACGGATTCCATTTAAGTATTATCAGCACTGATTTTATCGACGTAGGCTCCTCTGAAACCCGGTTTGCAGAAGACTCCGTGTATGTTTAGTGTCGTTATCTACAATTCGATTGGTATTTTCATGCAAGAAATATTCGTGACTTGGCAACCATAGTTTTAGTGTAATACTTCTGTTCTCATCGAGATTTTCACGTAGGAAGAGTTTGACATTAAATACAATAAAAGAGTTAAATTTAAGATGCGAATCAGTTCTGGAAAGTTTGTTACCTTATTGTTGGCATTACAATCTGTGGCCTCGAATTGAACTTTTCTATGCAATATCTATGAATGGTTTTTTTCTGATTGTGAATTTCGTAAATGTTTAGGATTAGTAAGAATCAGATTTCAATCATCTTCATTGCTTAAGATAACAACAGGCTTTTATATTTATTTAATTGTTTCTTTTATTCTTCCGGCATTTTATTATGCGGGGCAATTGATAGCACTCTTAGGTTGGGAAAATCTTGAATACTTTACATTTCAAAGTGCACCGATTTTTGGACTTGATTGATGGGTTCTCACTTGTCATACTTCAGCTGCTTGTCTGAAAATGACGTTGGAACCAGATTTTCCGAATTTTCGATAACCCATCAATCAAGGCCAAAACTCCGTGCACTTGAAAATGTAAAGGATTCTAGATTTCACCGACCTACGAGTGCTTTCAATTGTCTCGCACAAAAAATGCCGGAAGGCTTAACAAACAAGAAGGACTTGACCACGCAATATACATAGTCATTTAAGCTTATTTATTTATTTTAAATATTTTGATAGCGTGTGTGTCAAAGCATATAAATTTTGTTAGGTATGTCAGATCGTAAATAAATTGATTCTTCTTTAAAAGTCCAACATATGCGTGTGTGAGATATCTTTGTCTAATTCAGTATGCGCTCTTGCCTCTAGCTTGATATCTTGGAAGCTTATTTTGTTTGATATTGCCACATGCCTGCGTTTGTAATGGACAAATGGTTTTGCTCTATCGTGGGTTCGTATCACAAATTAGTTTCTTATATGGTCCGACTGTTTAATTAATAATATGATTAAAAAGCGACAAAGTATTTAGTAAAATACATTTATTCTCAGGTATGGATTAATAAACATTATTTACTGTACAGTAGCGCCTTCGACTCATTTTGTCAACTGATTTACTGGAGAAATAAATCACAGTAATTGCTTTGGTTTGACTAGATAAAATTATACACATAAAAAAGAAATTTACTGGAACAATGAAAGCTGCGTTAGTCAAAATGCAGATCAGGTAATTTTAATGATACACATAAATTTTACAGAAAATATATTAGTCCAGAAAGGCTGCATGACAATGCCAGTGGATGAGCAATTTTTTTTGCACAGTTCTGGACATCGTTTGTTTATTTAGACTGCCTTAAGATGGAGAAGCATGCTCGTACACCTAGTTGTAGTTAAAATTGACAAACGTTTTGTTGGCGTGTCGCACTTTTCGCTTGACAAGACATTTTTTCGGTAATGTGTACGTGCTAAGCCGATCTCATTTAGTTGGTATTTTTCACTTACGGAGAATCGCGTATTGTGAACAGCAAGTGTATTTGTAAATTGAATGAACGGAGGTCAAAATCACGAGGACATTTGGAAAAAGAGTCAATACCGGCAAGGCATACGTAACACGGCCACCCGTCTGGACACCTTTAGATGATAGGCCCCCACATCCTTTCACCTATTCAGAGCTCTTTTGGTTAATGGGAGTGCGAGGCACCTTGATGAAGATGCCGATATCCATCCTACGGATCCAGCCAATCAGCGCAATCGACGTAACCATAACAGGGTTCGATGGTGAATGAACGTAAATGAACGGTCATATAAGATTTTCGGCCTGATGACCGGTGGGCACTAGCTAGTCAGGTCAATATTGGTAGCATGAACCTAACCGAGTATAATTGAGCACAGACATCATACCGTTTCATGTGAAGACTGGTATTTGATCTACCTAAGCAGTAATGAATAGAGACGGAATGAGAGCAAACGTGCGAGATGCCAGGGGCAGGCTTCGGCTACTGGCAAAAGGCGTTACTTATATAAAAAAAACTAATTATCCTTCGAGCTTCTTTCGCTAACTACGCACAGTGTACTTATTTAAAATTTGAAAACGCTTTTCATGGTCCATTAAAAAGCCGTGAGTTTTCGCTACACCCGAGCTGTACCGGAGACGGATATCTGTTTCTGTGTACATACCGGTTAAGACCGATTATTGCGCTAACGTTCGATTCTTTGTTGTTTGTTCAATTTTTGTGTGTCCTTGTTAGGCCACATTAGTAGACAGGAGGCGGTGAGCATGCTGCCACCGCTGGTCATGGACGTGAAGTCGCACCACGCCATCTTGGACTTGTGCGCTGCACCCGGCTCGAAGTCTGCCCAGCTGGTGGAGATGTTACACGCTGATGCTGCCAGTCAGCTCCCTGCGTCGCCTTCGCTTAACGAGGACAAGGCACATCTTGATCCGCTTCAGTCTCGTTCAGGTAGCACATGGGTCTATGAAATTTATTTATGAATTGTTTTTTTGGATATCATTTTTTTGATCCTATGTTTAAATATATATATAGATGTTTTTAGACGCGTGACCTATTCAAAAGATTCATCAATATGATATATTAATCGACTGGCCACGAATCACAAAACCCAACAACAATTTACTGGCATACAGGCAAGACCAACCACCACCTCGACCAGCTTGAACAAACATTCGGTCGAATTGGCAAAAAACTGAAGAAGAATGAACATCTGCGCATTCGATAGCACATCCAGTGTTAACAGTGATAGAAGTTTTGTTGTTATATATCACCATTCAACACGGTAATCCGCACACTTTGCGCTGTTTCGAAGGAGACAGATTAAAATCGGGGAACAAGGCGAATCGAAAGACGACAGTGGGGGGCATTCATACACGCAACAGCCAACAATGTGAACAGCTGGTTAACACTCAAGCCATCATTACAATAATGGCAAGATCTCAGACATCACTTTGCAGTACAGAGAGAAAGTCCTTAACATGCAAACACACACACACACAAACAAAAAGACATACACACTTACCAACCAGCCAAAACAAGAAATAGAAGTAAAAGCGAGTCAGATTTGTTACCACTAGCATAACTAATTCAAAACCCAGAATGTATATAAATGAATGATTGTAGAGCGAAGTTTGGTATTCTCGAAAATAATGCCTATTATCCACTTTGCTATTAATGTGTTTTTTCTTCCGAATAAGAATTTCACTGTGTAATATTCGAAGGCAATGGACATACTAAAGATATATATATCAGTAATAATAATAATCACTTCGTAGTTTACAACTTGTCAATACTAAACGCAGAAAGTACTTTAAAAATAAATGTAATCCAGTTAAATAGTGTCTCGGTCGGAACTCATCATCATCATCATCATGTCCAGCCACACAAAAGTCAAGTGGCTAATGTTTCACTGCCATATAACCATAAGGAGTGAAAAAAAGTATATAAGTGAATTTAGACAAATTATAGTTGAGATTTACTAGAGAGAGAGAGAGAGAGAGAGAGAGAGAGAGAGAGAGAGAGAGAGAGAGGTAGAGAGAGAAGGAATACCTTGCTACTATGAGTAATTTATCAGGATAACTCACAGAAATGAGGCAAACTAAACCTCTCCACAACAACATTATGGCCAAGTTAGCATTCAGGCAAGGCGACATCAGCAATACAGCTTCCTTGCAGATTTCACTGTATCACGTCATTATTATTGTATCACGTTGTATCACGTTCATTAAATATGAAGGCAAATTACTCATCCTGCTGATATATCTTCCTAAAGTAGAATACCGATCCTATGATCTGGTACTGTTTCAGTAGATATCGGTCACATCGCTAATTTCTCTAACTAACTAAAAGATACTAAGATTAGCGTAAAACTGTGGAAATCTAGCTGTGCAACCGGTCCAGTGAAAAGGCCAAATTAGCCCTGTTTATCGGTGTACACGCGTCTAAATCATACCTTGCGCAAAATGTCCTCCGTTGATGTCTGTATGCATGTGCTTAAGGCAACGTCAGATAAATTATGATTCATACTCGAACCTCTTTAAATAAAACAAAACACACACAATCGGATTGGGTGCACTGATCATTTTGCTGTAATGTTGTTGCTACCATCGGGCTCTGGCTTTTTGTAGCGAAAACGGGTTTCGAATAAACTTCGCTGCTACTGAAATGCAATAAATCGTATCATTCAGTTTCGACGATGACTGCTGCCTTTAACAACGAGGGACTGTATGAACTACAGGACAAGTTATGCTGAAACCCCCTGGTAAAGCTTGCTTGTTGAATTGAGCCAGAACTCCAGTTATTTCACGTACTGTGGATCATCACCTGCATCGGCCGAGAGAGAGAGAGCGGGAGAGAGCGAGAGCGATATATAATCACCCGGTATACATTTAAAACAACCTCATTCCATCTTTAAGTTCGTGCTAAAACCACATAAGCCTTTTATACATAACTCGGAATGTATTATTTTACTCTTCTTTTAGGTGAAGCAGAGCCGACTGGTGTCCTAATCGCCAATGACGTGGACATAAAGCGGTGTTATATGATGACGCATCAGGTGAAAAGATTGCAGAGTCCATGTGCCCTCATAACTCAGCAGGATGCCGCGAACTACCCTCGTCTCTTTGTTAAACCAGCTTGGACTTCTCAGCCATCAACTGCCAAGGTGTGTTTGCGACTTTTCAGTGCGCTCCATTTTAGTTTTGACCGAGAATACAGTTACTTCCAGCCTGAATATCAGTGTTCCAATTAGTCGTTTTGGCTTCCTTTGATTCTTGACGGCACTTGTCGAATGCATATATCCATCATCTTATTGTTCATGAATAACGTCGATTGACACCTAAGCCTGCAATGGTCTACAGAAAGTAATCAGGTTTGATGATCGGTGACCGGGGAGACTGTGTCCTTATAATTTCCCACATTCCTCACCCGAATATGTAGTGGTTAAAGGGCGTAATACTGGCCACTACTGATGAGTCGCCAGTAAGCACGAAACGAATGTGCATGAGATTATACTTTCCGTTCATGCTGCCTTTGGTTTATCCTTTTGGTCACAACTGAACTAATTTGTTACTAGGTCCGCAACACCTAATAAATACTTGAATATATATTAGTTCTTCGCAAGAAACAGTGTTTAATTGATATACATTGAATTTAATGATTTAATGCTTACCGCGAAATGTGATAACTGATATCGATCATGGCCAGAGTGTATGGTTTAACTGGATTAACAGGTGTTCAGAAATTGTAATTCTTAATTTCGGTTAACTATAGCATACATTAATATCCATCATGTTGGTACCATGTACCGACTTGCAAACCATAGTGATAGTACCATGTAACTTTTCGACACTTTAATGTTGGTATCTGTTACTAACACAATAGCCATAGTGTTAGTTTCCTTTGCAAACTCGGTATATATATTATATAGTGTGAGTTAGCGTTGAAGTCGCATTTTTGATGTTAGCTTCACTACTGCAGGTTTACATATTCGTCTAGGAGATTGTACCGTCCTATTATCCCACATTCTTCACCCAAATATATAGTGGTTAAAGGGCGTAATACCGGCTCCTACTGATGAGTCGTCAGTAAGCACGAAACGAATGTGCATGAGATTATTCTTTCCGTTCATGCTGCCTTTGGTTTATCCTTCTGGTTCACAACTGAACTTATTTTTACCAGGTGCGCAACACGAAATACATAATTGCATATATTCATTAGTTCTCTGCCACAAACAGTATCTAACGCTGTGTAATAATAAAAAATTTTGCTTTACTGACCGTTGTCCAATAAAACTAAAAACTAGTGTTCTTGAATAATTAAATTATTATTTACCTGATTTTCGGATTGCGTACCGAAATATTTGAATCCACTGTCATCATGATGATTTTTGCAAATATTTCCATTTCCAGGTACGGAAATCTTTTTCAATGCCAAACACATCACCCACTAGTTGACAATCAGTATGTCAAGTGGAAATATTAGTTCAAACTGCCTCATTTATACTTGTTGTTAGATATCTTAAACATAACGTTTATTTAAAAATGCTAAGAAAGTGTATGCTAAATTGGTTTGTGTATATGTCTACATGTATACACTCTTCGGAATGAGATAACAGTGATTTAATGACAATTACTGACAACTCACTAGATAAGCGTACGTCATGCCTGTGTGTATGTGTTCTCGTTTGTTTTGAATTGAGGAGTAATCAGTTAATGCACGTGTATACTCATCCCAGTGAAATTACAGCGATTTGGCAACATCTGACTATTCACTGGATAAGCGTGTTTGTGTGTATGTGCGTGAGCGTTTACTTAAAACTGAGAGCTAATCTGTTACATGTAATTACAGGCACGTGTAACGGTCATACAAGTAAAACTAAAATGATAACTGTCATTTCCTAGCTGCACACGTCAGACCTATTTTACACTTACTTTTCTAAATGAAGTAATTACGAGTGGCATTTCGGTGAGGAGGGGGCAATGACACTATTAATAGAGTAAATAATTAATAGGTAGCAAAATTAAATTAGAAACGGATAAAGTGTTTCAATAGGGTAGAAAGTTAAATTAAACGGTCCGTAAAAGAAATTAAAAATTGCCTGATAAAGAAGATACTAGTAATAGTGCAAAGAAAATAAATAAAATAAAAATAAACCTTGCCATCATGTATAGATAAATGTATGTTAAAGGCGCTACACTAACAACAGAACATAAGATAATAGATAAAATAAGATAACAAGTAATCAAGGATGAAATAATAAGATAATCAAAATAAAATTAGACGATATTGAATTACTCACTCTCCACCTCTGTAAGTTAATATCAGTCCAGTGTTCTTATTCTTTTACTGGAGCGAGTTTCTGATTCTGATTCTGATTCGTGCAATCTTCGTTTTATACCATTATTTAGTGCTGTATTCCAAATAGGACCTAGTGATTTTTCTACGGCTGTTTCATTCATTATGTCATTTCTCGATTTAATTTCGATGGATTCTCTAATCGGTACGTAATCCGAAAATCAGGTAAATGATCCTTTCACTGTCGCGCAACATGTTTCTTTTAAATTAAATTATTAGCCACAAATGCACACACAAAATAACCGCGAACAAATTGTTACGTTATACTAAATCTAGTTAGACATAAATAGGTTCCCTATAAGGGCTAATGTGAAATTTGCTTTTCGGGGGTCATACTATATATATATATATATATATATATATATATATATATATATATATATATATATATATATTCATTTGTACCCTTCCTGTGCAAAAACAAAAGAAATTTTCAAAAGAAGTATATATATATATATTCTGATCAACTATTTCGATCATATATTAGCAACGGGGCACCCTATCAATTCGACCAATTTCACAATTCTACACAAAGCAAAATCTGAAAAATTACTTTTATCTACGAAGCGCTTTACATAAAACAACAAGCACCTGAACTTAACATTCAAAAGTTTCATCAACATGATATCCTTATCGACTGGCCAAGGATAACAAAATTCAACAACAATATACTAGTACCCAGCCAAGAACCAACAGGCCCTCGATTAGAATCAACAAACGTACAATCGGATTGGCAACAAGGTGAAGTTGAGATAACAGAGGCGCATACGATGACAGAAGTCTCCAAACAGTGTGAGCGTTTAACAAGACAATCAACATTAGCGTTGTTACCAAGCGAAAATAGCACTCTCGCGCAGCGGGGTGAAACAATTAACTATACTGGGAAAAACAGCACTTGTATAGATAACAGTGAACAATTTGCACAAATGGCTAACTCTCAAGTTATCAAAACAATCATGACAAGATCTCAGACATCACTTCGCAATACTGCGAGAATGACCTTACATGCAAACACACATACACAATACAAACACAAACGCATACACACTCACCTACTAGTCAAAACAAGAAACAGCAGTAATAACCAGTCAGATTTGTCACCAAAACATAACCAATTAACAACCCAAAATGTATAAATATGTATGATTGTATAAGAGACGTTTAGTATTCACGAAATAAATGGCCATTATCCTCTTTAGTTATTTGTGTTTTTTTCCTAATTATAAGAATATATATATATATATATATAAAATATGCATGCATGCCTGCAGTTGTGGATGTTTACGTAAATTTATTTATTGATGTATTACTATAATCAAGATTGAGATAGTGATATGAAAACATGACCCTCTTTGTATGTGTGCCATTATGAATTCATGTGTGTGTTTGCATGCTTGTGTGTACTTAGACATTTTTACGCATGTGTTTATGTGTGTTTGTTAACGCATGCATGTATTCAGGAATGTACATAATACGTATCCATGTTATTATACAAACTGTTGGCATTCTTCTTTGTATGATTTTACTGGTATAAATGTGTATGTATGTATGTATTCTTTTGTGCGTGCTTATATGCTACATGTATGTATGTATGCATTTTTTAATGCATGTATTTGTACATGAGTTGAATTATATTGCTTATCTCGAGATATAGTTTTAGTGCAAACGAGATTGACTGCACTCTAGCTGATATATCATTTGAAACTGTCATCTTCATGCTATAACAATAATTGATTGCGCGAATGGTGGTAACAATGCTTTAACTCAAGTTTGCGAGCTTGAAGTAAAAACCAAGCCCATTGTATTTAATCATTTGCCGAACAACAAAACTAAACTACAGCCAGGCGCAACGCACTGAGCATCATCATCAGAACACGACGGCAAACTGACTATCGAGGATTAAACAGCATTGCATATATATATGAAAAGCAAAGTTGGATATGATTAGTCATTTTTCGATAGCTCAGCTCGCCCATTTTATTTTTATCTTAAGCGTACCATTGCCGCTCTTATGGCGAATTGTTGTTAATTTTTCTTTGTAGACGATTCAGGTCTTGTTTGACCGCGTTCTTGCCGATGTTCCTTGTAGTGGGGATGGCACATTACGCAAGAATCCAGATATTTGGCTGCGTTGGACGCCAAATTTGGGCATTGGTGAACACTTTCTACAGAGTCGTATACTTAAACGCGGGCTCGAGATGCTCAAAGGTCCCGGAGCTGTTTCTGCTATCTCAGAATCCGTTGATGAGGTGAGGTGTTAGAGAACGTGCGTTTTTTTTATTTCCGATGTGCGATATGTTTCAGAATCACACTCGACTGCTTTGGCCAGCAATGACTCTAAGATGTGTTCTCGCATGGGTGAAATAGTTTGATTTTTCTTTTCTCTTATCTGTTTCACCCTTTTCACAGAATTGTTCGTGATTATACAAATTTTTGGCTAGATGACTACGTGGGCCTGGTCATTCGTACCGGCGGTGTTAATATGGACCTCATCATCATCATCATCATCATCATCATCATGCATAGACATACAAAAGCCAAAAGTGACTAGTGCCATATAAGTTTAAGTGGTTATATGTGAACTGTAAAAGAGACACAATGTCGCTCATTCCTGGTATGGATGGTTGTATTCGGAGTTTTCCTTCTCTTAGATTGTCTGCCAACCAAGGCTGATGAACAGTATCTACCTCGATTTCAGTGACCAAAGATTCCTCCAGCACGAAATTCTGGATTGTACGTGCTGGGTTCCCAATAAGGACGAGATCGGTCTACTGGATGAATTGCCTTTTCCACACCATACAATTCCCAGTTTTTGCTGACAAATATATGTACTTAATGGGTCTGGTATTTATATCAAGTTCGCAACCTTGACTAGAAGTAACTGCTATCGCCACCAATATTCGTTTAATTATATAAGTGTTCATGTCAATACCACTTCCCCATGTAACGTGCTATCTGTTCTATTATGACAAATTGTGGATTGTTAGTTGCAACTTTAGGGCTAAAGGAATGCTATATCGGCTCTGCCTAAAGGAAAGGCTAATCAAAACATATTAGGTGGTATAAAAATGAAAAATGTGTGTGTAGTGTGAGGCAGGGTTGCTCAGTGGTTAGAGCACCAGATTCTGCGGCAAATTCTGGGCAGTACGTGATGAGTTCCCAGTAAGGACGAAACCGGTCTACTGGATGAATTGTCTTTTCTACACTATACAAAACCCAGTTTATATTGATTAATTTCTGTACATTATGTGTTGGGTGTTTATATCAAGTTCGCAACCTTGATTAGAATTAATAACAGTAATACTAGCAGGTCTATTGCATGCCATCTTAAACACATTATGAATCCTGATCATAAATCTTTCTGACTTGAATAGCCTAAGTGTTGAAAGAATCGGTTGAACCAATTAACAGCTGAAGTTTATTCCGACGATTTTTAAACGCGTTTTCACCTTCAAATTTCGGCGTGGCAGCATGACGGCAAATCGCGTTTAACAGACCGCAATACATTCTTCAAACTGATATAATGCTATTTTGAGCATTCTGTTGATGATGTTCGTTGCACTTATTTATCGTGCTTACACGAGCAGATTTTCCTTTATGAACGCTTATTGTCATAAAAAATATTTCCGTTTATGATTTTCAAAGGCACGTCTGTGAGCTGGTTTATTAAGCAGTTGCGTTGCGAACGACACGAACGCATCAGTTAGTGACTCCTTTTTTGTTGATGCATGCTAGAATTGATGAAATGCGCGCAAGTAAATAAATTAAAGGGAACGGTTTTGTTCCGAACCAAATATTCACGTGTATTATTCCCGCTTTGATCAGTCCTGTATTAAGATAAGGAGATGCCAAATAATGTAGAAATAAATAAGCCTATCTAAGCAAAGATGTACAAATCTACGACGGTGGATTCCAGAAGAGCCTATGCTAAGACTGCAGAATAATTCAATCCGCTGCACAATGTTTGCCGCTATACTTACCGATTTTTAAATCATCTCATGATGAGGTGGTCAATATGTTAAAATATATTGTATCTAGGTACGCGAATGCTAGTCTACTCCTCTGGCAGTTTCAATCATCCAGCGGGGTTGACTCAGTAGACTGGCGGACAAGATGTACAATTGGTAATCTCAACATGCACTCATAGTAACACGAACGGCGGTCCAATGAAGGTTCGATGGTGATGTTGCATAGAAGCGGTCGACATGTAAACTGTGTTTTTGCGCTATATCTTCTGACTTCCAGCTGGCAATGACCTAGATCCAATCGATTTACAGAGTTATTCAGGCGTTAACAGTTGAAGTCATTTATCGTTCAAATCTCCGCTGCTAATCGGGGGACCGACAATAAGCTTGACTTAAAGTCCTGGGACTTGGTGCTTATTGGTCAGCATAAATTGCCAAAGTCAGTTGCATCAATGTTAGGCCGTCTGCACAATCTCATCAGAGTTACCATGAAGGCAAATTCGCCGAAATTTGGAAACAGGCTGCTATGGCGCTTGGCTTTTGGCTTCCGGTTGAAATTGGCCAACTTTTGGCCTATTCTATTCCATTTGCTGTCGTTTTGCTTTTCCTCTTGAATTTTTCTTTCATACGCTTGGCGAATTCATTCGCCTGTTTCTGGCTAGCAAGGGACATGGCATTGCCGTTTGTTGGCGCCTGTATCCTGATGCTTCTCAGCCTCGGTTCGCCGACTATTTAAGAGGGAAATCTAAAGATTGAACTTGCTGTTTTTTTCATTCTGAATCTGCAGTTTAAATGCCAGAAGTGAAGCTGCTAACTAAAGGCAGGATGATGCTGTGTGTGCCGGTCGTCCAGAGATGGTGTGCGGAATGAAACAGCGATGTCAAATCACAAGGGTCCACTTTGAATATATCACCATCTGGTGGTAGGAAGCGATAATTCTACACATTGGAATCAAACATAAACTACAATAAAAAAAGAGGCCTATTTGATTAAGATTGGCTTCTATGTAGCTTTATAAATGCACTACTTGCCAATCAATTGCCTATTGCTATCTTATTGAACCTATTTGCTAAATATTTGTTCGCGTTCTCTGGAATTATTTTGCTACTGGTGTATTTGTATAAATTTTGCTCCTGGCCTTAGCGGCTAAGGTGAGATACCAATTTTGACTCTCCGCGAGTAGCATTCGCGGGTTGTCGCTTTGCTCTCTCGGTTTCGCAACGATCCGATTCATTCCCATTTCCAAGTACGCACCGATTAGGTCTTCGATTTCGCTGGTTGCGGAATCGTCCCTTTTGCCGTTGCCTTCAGCATCGTTCACACTAGCCACTGGAAATGAGGTACGATCTTCGTTGACTGGCGACGTTTCGGAACCTGATTTCCGGATCCATCATCAGGCCTCCAATAATCTGCAAGGTGACACTTACCTATGTCATTTCATATAGTAACACGTGAAAAGGACTAATTAATATTCAGTCACTGTAGTTTCATTTAGATGTCGTCATCATCATCATGTCCAGCCAGTCAAAAGTGAGTAATGTTTCACTGCCATATAACCATAAGGAGTGAAAATATATATAAATAAAAAGGGAAATAATATTGACAAATTATTATTTGGATTTACGAGTGAGAGAGAGAGAGAGGCAGAGAGAGGCAGAGAGGAAGAATACCTATCAACTATGAGTAAGTTTATCAGGATAACTCACAGAAATGAGGCCAACTAAACCTCGCCACAACACCGTTATGGCCAAGTTAGCATTCGGTTAAGGCAACATCAGCAATACAGTTTCCTTGAGGATTGCATTTTATCTCGTCATAAACATACCAAATATCGCAGCTAACTTTGCCCAACTATGAAAACAAAGTAACGAAAATGATTCTATTAGGCATCTAAAACAAGATCGCCACTGAGCTCGCGTCGATGCCATATCGCGAAAGGTTTTTAACCAAGTACTGTGATGTGCACAAGGACCCCATCCCGGCAGACGAGTGGATCCTATACTACCCAATTTGGATGTAAGTGACTTTAATTGTTTCTGCCATGTCAAAATCTGCCCACCTTGTTTCTTACGCCAATTTGGTGCTGGATGAAAGAACAGAGCTCTATTGGGCAATCGGAATGAGGGCATACGCAAAACGTGACCGAGCCAACGAAGTTGATGGAGCCTTATTTGCTTTTCTAAAGACGAGCACTTATTGTCAGATCCAAAAATACGTCTACGGATGTCAACGTTATTTATTCGTTGTTGGTAACCAACATGTGCTATACTTCTCAAACAACGATGATCGAATGCCTGTAAGCGTCTCAGATCATCAACTCTAAGAGGCCAAGTTTCTCTGGCGTAATATTCGCGTTTCTCCATATATGACGAAGGTTCGAGAAAGCTACTCTAGCTTTCGCGATCCGTATTCTCACCTCGTCGGAAATATTGTCTACGTTATTGATAGAGCTCCCAAAATATGAAAACCTGTGGACTATGTCTAAATCTTCATTTTGCAGTCGCAGCGTTGGAGTGAGTGGTGGGTGGTCCTGTAACAGTATCTTACATTTAGAGGGTTCGAATTTCATACTGAAAGACGGAACAACGTTCGTTAATATATTCAAGGTGCAATTATGCTTAACTAAATACTTCGTAGTTATAGCGAAATGCATATTCGCGCCGCGTGTTTATCTAGTGAAACGCCAGTGGCTATTATGATGTTAGTCAGTCGTACATATACCTGAAGCAGTTTGAACGCGGCTGAAGAAGTTACCTGATCGTATGCACCGGAAATTTTAAACTGAAAAGAGAAAGTCCGCACAATTCCGTGTTAGTCAAAACTTGGATTTGGTAAAAATGTAATGGTTAACGCATCACGTCAGTTTGTTTATTCCGAAAGTATATCCAAATTGAATCAGATGCGTACGTCAGTTTTTTCAGTTTTATTAGATTGAAAGCCATTTGCTAACTTCGTCTAATTAATTCTTTTTAGTTCATAAATGTAATAAATGTGGAACAAAACTTGGCATTTAGTCATGTGTGCTAGCGCTTTGTATTCTTTCTGTGTAGCCGCGAACCAGTTCTGGTGGGGTGGAATCCGGCGGCTATCTTGTCTACTCAACTTGTAGTTTCAATCCTGTCGAGAACGAGGCAGTTGTAGCCTCGGTGCTGGAGGCCTGCAAAGGCAGTGTACGCCTCGTGCCACCGCCTGGAGATCTGTTTATTTGTCCGGACGCAGACGGGAACTGGCCTAGCATGAACACGGAGTCGGATTCAACACAATCCGTCGGCTTCAAAGCCAGACACGGTCTAACCAGTTGGCGTGTCATGACGAAAAACGGCGCTTGGTTTTCTAATTTCGATGAGGTACCCAATTCGTAAGTTATGCGTACGTTGTTGACTAGGCGTTTTATTTCATGTTTTTTTTCGCCGACACTGTCCATATGTCTCTTTTTTTGGTTCGCCTATCCCGATTGAGGAGGAAGAAATTTAACTTCAGTTCGGAACAAATAATATTACCTATTGAGTTTCCTTTTGAAGGAGACAAACTTCAACTAATTTTATATACAGGTATATTTTTCATGATATACTGACCGGTGTCCAAAATGGTCATTGTACACACGCAACTGGTCTGAAGTTACATGAATTTCCACCTGATTACTGATGTTGCCCAACCAGTTTTACATACGCCATCATCTTGAGAAGTGTTGCATTGGAATAGGCCAGTCTGGGATGACAAATTACGTGAACCTGTACACGTCTACAGATGAACCAACGTCATGATGCAATCGCTTGTGAATACATTAACTAAGTTATCATTGCCGAGTTGCAATGCTAGTTGTCATCGTTGATCGTTTACAAATTCACGATCTCTGTGGCTACTTCATAGCAGTGAGATTGGCGAGAACTTTGCCTTTAAATCAGTGTTGATTTATCCTTTTCATTGTCAACTCTTGAGCCTGGTTGCAGTGGCTGGACTACGAGTACTGTTTTTGATGCTGGCTTTAGTCGTGCGAAATTTTCCCAGGCTATCTTAAATTCCTTTTTGTATTAGTCTCAGATCTTTACATATTAATGCTTTTTTCTGTATTTAGACGTCGAATTTATTCCAATAGATTCAATGGCTCGTCAGAAGATCAGTGTGCACTACATGCACTTTTTTCATCGTAATATATATATATATATATATATATATATATATATATATATATATATATATATATAGTATGTCATTTCTGTATTTGTGTTCATGAGAAGCAAAAGTTCTCTTGTCCATCGCGCGTCTAAATATACATCTAGCAAACTTAACGAACATTCGGTCACATAAAATACGCTAGTGTGCCTTCCATTAGTCTGTGTTAGAGCTAGGCGCCATGAAATTTAGAATTCCAAAAATATACCTAGAAAACTAGACAGATAGTAGTGTCAGCTGCAGTTTAACTGCAGTTGGTAATTGTGGACTCAGCCAATGAGGATATATTTCTGTAAATACAAATGGAGCATTGTAATTGGGTATAGCGCTATCGATGCTAGAAGTGGGACCCACCGTTCATCTTGCCCACCTTCAATGTGTATTACAAAATGACAGGAAATCTTTTTGTTGCTATAGACAGATGCTTTAAAACATTATCGATGTTCGAAACTAGACGCAAAATGCCCACTGCAATGACTAAGAATAGTTGTAGCAATGTAGGACGCAACTTCAGCGCAGTCTAAAAGTCGATCCTGCATCTTTTTGGATCAGAGACGCAGAAGAAATGGAAGAAGCGTTCACATGTAGGGGAACAGTCGATGTAGGTTTCGACTTATTCGCGCAACAAGTCCGAGAAAGTTAAACGTTAGCGAAACTCTAAATCACAACTTAATTCAAATTAGGTAGTATAGAACATCATATTTCTAGTGCGGACACCCTTTGTGATGTGGAATCGAGTCGAGTTCAGTGGTGATTCTATTGCGGATTTGTAGTAGAATAATCTTTGTAACCTTCTTTTCTTAGTTGAGCAGTATTAACTGCGGGATTTGGTTGTGTTCATGACGTGATACACTGAGTACCACAAAAAAGCTGTTACCGATATTTCCTTGCCTTCAAGCGGAATTTGTCAGTGGTCCTCTGTATAGGCTAGTTTGTTTCATTTCTATTTTTGATCCGGGCGAATGTACTCATTTTAAGGAGATATTCTCCGTTTTAAATCTCTCGTGAGGAAGTTTTTCATATCATTATTGCATTCAATGTTTGAATTTGTTTTCTATTTGAGCTGTTTGCTCAACATAGTGTGTTCGAGTCATACACCGGAATGCCTGTGGTACTCCAGTTGGCAGGATGTACATACAGTTGCTCATGCACTGCTCAACTCAAACTCTTGGAAGACAAACGATGTTCTAAACTGGTCGACTTTTAGATTTTGCTTTGTGTAGAAGCCGATTTGTGCTGTGTCACCGGCAGTCTAAGGTTTGGCAAACTTGCCAGCGATTCGCAGTAGGGCATGGTTCAGCACGATTCGAAGTTTCAGATTCAAATTGGACTTATCGGCTGCATTTTTAAGCAGTCAACTACAGGCCGTGTCGCATTGACACGTGCTGCGCGCATTTGACGACTCCCCTGTGTCTGCCCGTGCTGGCTTAGTTCCTTACTCTCGCTTCTCACGAAGCCGTCTGGACATGATGTCTATGGCGGTTTCCACAAACACGAAGATCATTGACTATAACGCTATTGTCGGCCATTTTTGTGGATCGACAGGACAACGACGCTTCCACCACGTTGATGTTAATTCCTCCCACAACTCACAGTGTAATAATAATCTCAGCTCCGCGAAACGTGAATAATTCCGAATGTGGGCGATCGATTTCCGTGTCATTCCTGATTATAGATCAATTGTCATTTCTGGTTTGATTTTGCTAGTTATCGAAAAGCCTCTTCATAAAGTGTAATAGATTTTAAATCGTAATTGGACCAGATCCTTTTTTGTTTCGTTGTACACCGGAGATAGACAAATTCTTTGATTGCTTTAATTGAAAGTAAATAAAACAGCATTGTGTGCAGTGTGCGGCAGGGTGACTCAGTGGTGTGAGCACCAGATTCCGAAGCAGATGTGTCCAGGTTCGAGCCCTCTCCGCGGCCTATTCTGGCCAGTATTCGTTGAATTCCGAATAATGAAGAAACTGGTCAACTGGATGAATTGCCTTTTCTACACTGCATTTCTTGGTTTATACTGACAAATGTGTGTACATAATGAGTTAGGTGTTTATATCAAAATCGCAATCTAATTTTACTTTCCATATATCTATGCGATGCGGTCTGATCCTCGCTAGTCAGTTTGCCGTCCTACTCAGTTGATGATCATGGAAGATCGAAACGCGTCAGTAAGTGTGACTGATGGTAGTTTTGTTATGTTGTTCGACGATTGGTTAAATACAATGTGATTGGTGTTTACTTCAAGCTCGCTAACTTTATTTTATGCTGATGAAACTCGAGCATGCGGCCGTTTGGACATATCTGGATCACACGTTTTGCTCTAGATTAACGCCTCCTGGCGCTCGGCTATCAACGACATAAACCAGATGGAGCGAATATATCGAGCACAAATGGTGCCCAGGTACTGGCAGCCATTGTGCGTCGTCTCCCGTCGCCGTTGACTTTGCGATGGGCGATTTCAGATTTGGTCGCAAAGTTTTCTAGTCTGAGTTGCTGCAAATCGGCAAAGTCTGTTGAGCTCGATAAACCCGATTCTTGGGTTTAAATTTGATCTCGTTCCTGTGCTAGGTGCATATCTTTGCATCTTTGCCTGACCCTGTGGCGAAATGTGGGGCCCGATGTGTTTGAAGCCTTCATATATTGTGTCATAGAATTTGCCAACTTAACTTATAATTCTGCATCCGATTATTCGGCGAAGTAGCGTTGAGTAAGCTGATGATTTGCTTTTATGGAATTATTAGCCAGATGTGCAGAGGCTCCAATTACGTGATCAACATCAGAATTATTTCGTGAATATCTGCCAATTGCTTTGTCGCGGGTTGTCGGTTTGCACTTTCGGTTTCTCAAAGACTCAATTGACCCTCATTTCCAGGTACGCATCGATTTTGTCTTGTTGGCTGGGTGTGGATCAGTCCCTTTTCATCCGAAGGCTTCAACATCGTTTATGTTAACCACTTTAAATTGGGTACAATATAATCTTCGTTTGTATCTCATTTCCAGTGGTTGACATGAACGATTTTGAAGCCTTCGGAGTAAAGGAACCAATCCGCATCCAGCCAAAAATAAGGCGAAATAGAAGCGTACCTGGAAATGAGGATCACAATCGGATCTTTGCCAAACTCATAGTGCAAAGCGACAATCCGCGACAACACAAATCGCGGAGGTTCAAAATTTGAAGCTCGCACTGCGCAACCATTCAAAAGGTATCAGAATAATTTTAGTTCTTATCTAGCGTTGCTGCGCCTTTGAAGTTACATATGCACATTGTACTTGTCCTAACCAATTGGTAGTTTTTCCTTTATCTCAGTAACCAATCTAATTTCTTGTTAAAATTGTGGTTGCCTAGACAACGACAGCACATTAGACCCAGTCTGTTTCCGCCGAAGAATGTTGAAATATTGCATCTGGAGCATTGTCGTCGTATTCTACCTCACGATCAGAATACCGGCGGCTTCTTTGTTGCTGTTCTACAGAAAGTGGACGATCTGCCATGGATGCGTTGTCAAAAAGCTACACAAGACAACAAGGAGACGTGTGAATTGGACACTGAGGATAAACCGACCGAAGTCGAAGTGGCGGATAAAAGTAAAGGTGAGAAGCCGTTACTTAAAATGTATACTGTTTGCGTAACTGTGGATTGTTGCATTCATTTGGCCACCTCAGAGCAGTGTATGTTTTGTCGCTAACATTTTGACACGAGCCAGTTCCAAACCATTCATTCATTTTCAGAATTTGTGTCATAACTCACGCCGGTTCACCGACCACATTGCCGATGAAGCCGGCGTCTATCTATAGATTGGCTGTTTGGAATTGGCAATTTTAACCCATAACACGCAACGAATTCCGTTTATTGTCTAAATGAGCAGCCGTTGGGCGAAGATGTTGAAGACGCGTGTCGGCAGTTTAAGTAAACTTTGGCTAGAACCACGGCGACACTCATGAATGGGCTTTATAATAGCTGACTTCGTCGAAAGCTTCAACCGATGTGGGGCGTGTAGATTCATGCATACAAACTATCTGTTGGCTAATTTACAGTGATGTCATGAATATCAGTTGTTTCCAAACAAATGAGTAAAGTCTACATATAGTAGCAAAATATATTCTTTTCTCGCTTTCCGTAAATTTGTCATGGCGACGAGGTAAATAGGATTGACAGCCTGAATCCGTAAAGACTGAGCTGGGATCTGGACAAATGCGTGCATCTCAACGTGGTACAACGGTGTCAACCATGTCTCGATGGCCGATCGTACATGGGCTAACGGGGCTATGGCGGTGGTGTCACCAGGGCGTGGTGGATTTCCGACCGGCAATCGGATCTCCTATAAAATACCACATGAGCCCGACGACGGCACCATGACTCGGCGTGTGTTCCCCGCCACAAAAGGGTTCAACAGCCACAGGATTACATGGACTCCTGGACAGTACCCCGTACTTCCGAATGGCGAATGAGCTCTCCACAGCCACCGGCAACCATGCAACTTACTGCTGCCTTGCAGACTGCGCTTGGATGTGCAAAGGCTAGAGGTGCGTCCTCGATCAAAAAGTCGAGTGGTGAGGGGACACCACTTGTACCAAATTCCCAAGAAACTCCATGGAAATGTGGAGCCGGCTTATCCTCCAAAAGGAGTCAGCCGCAGTAAAGTAAAGTAAAGTAAAAAGTGCATCTCATACTTTGTCAAGAAACACATTTTTTGCACACTTTTTATTTGTTCCCGGATGGTGTAGCCTGTTCGACTGATGACGAACAGACAGATTCTTCGTTTGCACCTGCCAAGCGTTCACGTTTCTACGAATCGGAGGCAGCCGACGCAAACCCGAAACACGAGCAGGCCGGAGATGTTGTGCCTGCTAATGGCGATCGAGGCCCAACCTTGGCGGAAGCGGTAGAAGCTGCTGCGAATGCGCCACGTGAAGAGAATCCGCTTGTTTTCATCTCGCCTGAGAGTGACCCCGAGTGGTTGGCCATCCGTGACTTCTACAATATTCTAGACGAGACTTCGTCGCGGATGTGCGCCGAACAGTGTACGGAACCAGACAGTACTGCGTTGAAAGACGCACACGATGGCGATGTGAGGAAACCACAACGTCGACTAATGGCCAGTCAGTTGTTATATCGAACTTCGCTGCCTGGTGACCTGCTAGCAGCAGCGGAGCACGCAGCCAAGAAGCACCAGGCCTCGTTGTCCGCTGAGGCGGACGATGCATCTGTTGTGCAGAATGGGGCCAAGACTCACTGTAAAGTTGTCGAAGGCAAGGCCTGCACCGACATTCTACTGGCCGATCTGAAGACGCGAAGGCGCAATTTCTACTATGTGAATGGCCTTGTGAAGCGCATATTAACGTGTAACGCTCATAAATGTAGGTCTACTAATAGCCTTCCATAGCTACTATATTTAATCGCAATATTTTTCATTACTCTCAGGTAAACATGGCGTTTTATGTGAAGTAGCATTTCACCAATTAGTTGCATTCGAATCAAATTTCGGTAATCTGTAGCGCTATGCCGAAGTCAAGGTTAGTATCTGCTTTATTGATTGCGTGGGCGATGATAAGTGTCATTTAAATAAAGATTGCCATCTTGATGTACACCCCAGTCCAATTATATACACACATTCGACAGTATAGAATGAGTAGTGCTTAATAAAGACAGGGCAATTCATTCGATTGATCAGTTTCGTTTTATTGGTAACTCTTCACGCACTGTCTGGAGTGTGCCACGGACAAGGCTCTAACCTGGGCATGTCCGCTTCGGAATCTGTTGCTCTAACCACTTCCCCTTGCTAGCGTGATGTCCGTTCTATAATGAAAGTTTAGAGGAGGTTAGTTTGGAACTTTTGGCCTACAGAGATGCCATATAGACCGCACCTAATGGAATGCCCACCTGAGAAACATCGGTTACACCCTAGCTAGGTGGTGTAGTGATCGATCATAAAAATTAGAGAAACTGGAAGCCCTACCACGTACGTTTGCATTAATTTTCAGACTAATGCATGTTGCGGATCAGAAACACGAATCCATTCTCATCGATGCGCTATTGCCTTCCAGCCTGTAGCGCTACAAGATTGTATCAAGTCGGACTGTTGAAGGATGTTATTGCTCTTAGTTTACGTGCTGAGGCTTCTTTATTCGAACGAATCTTTCCAAAATGACAGTCACATTTGTGCGGCATGAATAAGAGTCACGGCTAAAGCCAATACCAAAAAGATTACCGTACCGACGCAGAAACCGTTGTGTTGGAACCATGCACATTTCAGGTATCACAATGTTGGTAATAAGCAGTGTTTTGACCCTTTACAGACTTGGTGTATGCCTTATATATAGTGATTTGGTTTTGAAGTTTAAGACTTCATATAAAGTTGCAGCTGAGCACATTCTTCTTGGAGATGGTACCGTCCTATTTTTCCACATTCTTAATTCCTATATATATATATATATATATATATATTTATTGGGTAAGGGACATAATACCGGCTCCCACTGATAAGCCGTCAATAAGTTCGAAACTCATGTGTACATGAGGTTATACCTTTTGTTTATCCTTTTGGTCCTATTTGAACTAATTTGCTACTAGATTCGCAACACCGAGTACACAATTGCACGTTGTTAATTTGTTAATAGTCTTAATATTTTTTCTCAATTGCTCGCTTCGAAGTTGAATGTGAAATTGTTTCTTTTAAACGCGAACGAGAATGCTTCCTTTTGCATTTAAGACAAAATATAGTGATTGAATTGTGTTTCACGACATTTCATATCATTTCTACAAGTTCAAGTTCAAAGTCATTGTATGCTGAACCGTAACATTTTAAGTTGCGCTGTCTATGCTACTAATAATGCTAGCAGTACTAATACTGATTAAAATTTCATTAGCATAATGTATGGGTTTTTCACTGCCGCATAGACAAGTAAATTCAATCCTTTTAATCAGGTTTGCGCGTTTGAAGCAAGCACAAATCGCGTCCTTTCTACCCAGTATCAAACCGCAATGAATATGTAAGACATGGAAATTTAAAGTTTCGACCCTAATGCCTAGTAGTTTCACATGAATTTTACTTCACTGCAGTTGTCGACGACAATCAATTATTGTTAAAGGAAATTCACATTTTTTGTGTGTATATATACACACACACACACACACACATTTATTGACTATTTCTCATTTGGTGTAATTCCAATTTCTTTTGGAATGCAATGGGATTGGGTAGTTTACGTACAGACGTTTCAGTGGTACAGACGATGAATTTTTCATTTACTTTTTTATTAATGAGGCATTATCTAATGTGGTATTATTAATAAATGGCGTTAGTTATTTACTCTTCACGCCTCGCGATGCCTGAATGAACAGGCTCCTAGGTGGACCATATTTAATGCCGAAATATATTTATTCTAATGTGCAAATTTTAGTTCAGTCATTTTATGCATTTGCATTTGTAATCGAGAAATAAGTCGTGTCTTGAAGCACATATGTATTATAAAGCGGGTATGCACATCGCAGTTTATAAGGCCTCTTTTCGCCACAAATGATTTCAACTGAGATTTTTTTCAAATGCCGATTAAATAGTACCAAATACATACCTCAGGCGGTAGCAACCAGGAAGCTGGAAACTCATGTCTCCCGAGGGGCGCCCACACTTAGTTAAATAAATAAAACGAAGTCGATGCATGGTTTGAATATTAAATGGTGAATTGTTTCTGCGGAAATTTTTGCATATTTTCGTGCAGGAGCATATATATATCATATATAATCTCACGCTTTGCAGAAGTGGCGCTAACAGATATAACGAGCTGCGTTCGCGAGTTGCCGCTTTGCACTATCAATTCGCAAAGGTCTGATTCATCGCCATTTCCAATTACGCATCGATTTTGTCTTCTATTTGGCTGGAGGCGGATTGGTCCCTTTCCTCCGAAGCCTTCTACATTGTTCATACTAATGACTAGAAATGAGGTACAATCTAATCATCGTTGACTGGCTGCGTTTCGGTTTAGATTTTGGGCCTGTAGCGGGCTCAAGCTAGTCAACCCGGGATTGGTAGCATGAACCTTGCCGGGCCATAAAGGGACACAGCCATCATCCCGTATCATTTGAAGCCTCGAGTTTGGTCGAACTGCACTGGAACATTTTGTTAAATGTGTAGTGACGGAATGAGAGCAAGCGTTCCAGACGTGAAGGGCAAGTTTCGACTGCTGAAGGAAACTTTGGCCACTGGCATCTGGGCAGATAGTGCTCATCAGCCTTGGTTGGCAGACTATCTAGGAGAAGGAAAACTCCGAATACAAACCATCACTAGGAATGGGCGACCTAGTGTTCTTTTACAGTCCACATATAACCATGACAAGTACAACTTACAATAATTACATACTGCATCGGCCGTCGCGCAGTATAAAAAGGGTCGCCTTATCTGCTGAGCCGTGCAGGGTGGATAAGCGAAATCGAGCTACTGCAGGCAACTTCATCTCCGATTCTGCCTCCTTTCCTTCCCCTTCCTCTTCTCAATCTAACAATAACACTCTTTTAGATACTATAAATATGGTTGGTTTAGATCATAACACTGAGCCCAATATCAGGTTGCCAAATATCGAAAATGGTTCTAGTAGATGATCATTCATTAAACCTAGGTTAGGTTTTAACGTAGGCGCATTTAATGTGCGAACATTAAAACAACTTGGACAGCAAGAATCTCTTGCTCGTACGTTGGATAAATTATAAATCGACATATGTTGCGTATCTGAAACCAGAATACAGGATCCTACGTGTATTACAGAACTGGTTGCACCATCCCTATCTACGCGTTATTGGCTTCGAACATCTGGTTCCACAGAGTTCTCTCAAGCCGGTAAATGGGGCGTTGGTATTGCTCTTAGCGCACGAGCTGAAGCTTGCTTAATTGAATGGATCCCTTTAAATAGTCGATTGTGTGCGGCACGTTTAAATACATCTACTAAAATCAAAGCAAAAATACCGCTATCATTGTTGCCTCTTCATTGTATCTGCATATGCTCCTACCGATTGCAACACAGAAGAAAGCAAGGACGCTTTGTACTGCGAATTAAGTTCCTTACTAAGTAAAGCACGAAGTTGGGTGCTTAAGTAACACAGAATTTCATTTAGGTGGAAGATACATTCTAAGCTCAACTCGCAACGATAATGGTGTACGGCTTTTAGATAGCTGCGCTGAACATATACTTTATTTAAGTAGTACAAACTTCAGACGTGGTGCTACATGGTGTCCTCCAGTACCCGCGCAACAGTGGACTCAAATGGATCATGTAGCAATTAGTTATAGATGGCGTGGTTGCATCCAGGATTGTCGTTCTTTTTGGTACACATGTCGACTTGGACCATGTACTTATCTGTTGTAGATTTGGACTAAAATTTTCCGAGAAAATAATTAAGAAAAAACCCCAAATTGATGTAGGCAAACTCGAACAACCGTCCGTCCGACAAAATTATGAAAATATTCTATATCAAAGATAAATTCGAATTTACTTTAGTCCAAGATAAGTTTCACTATGCACAACGCAGGTACTACTGTATGTGGCATTGCAGGCCCCCGTAGAAATAATCATTGTTTCTCTGTAAAATCTGTGGAGATACTCGAAATAAGGCGCCAAATTCCACCAGGCTGGACTCATAATAATACCCGTCGCAATATAAGACGCCAATTTAAGCGCAGTCTAAAAGTCGATCTTGAAAACTTTTGGACCAGAAAGGCTGAAGAAACCGATGAAATAAGTCGTCTTGACAGGTAGGCTGAACACTTTAGAGATCAATTTTCTTGGCCACCCGCGTCATTTCCGATTCCCGAAAGCATGTATACATCAACAGTGTGGAATGTTAGTCCCGAAGAACCATCCGAATTAGAAGTACACGACACAATCCTATCTCTTAAACGCCGCAAAGCCGCAGGCCCCGATAATTTGCTTCTAGGATTGTTTAAGGATATTAGTGATATAATTTCCGAAGAGTTGAACAAACTTTTTCAGACTATATGGAATAAGGAATCCGTACCACTTGATTGAAATGAGTCGACCATCATTCCCATCTTCAAAAAATGCAGTCGTAATTCGTGCGATAACCATCGTGGTATAAGTTTGACTCCGGTCGTATCAAGGTTATTTGCATCCATTATCCAACGTCGTCTTAGCGCTTCACGTGAATCACATATGAGAGAAGAGCAGGCCGGATTCCGCGCCAGACGAGGTTGTATAAATAATATTTTTACGTTAAGGCATGATCTCGAACAGAGACATTTATATCACCGTCCCACAATAGTCGTCTTTCTAGACTTCAAGGGTGCATTCGATTCGGTGGATCGCAATGTTTTATTCCATATCTTGTCGAAAAGCGGTTTGCCCACAAAATTTGTTAATATTATACGGGCTCTCTACACGAATACTTCTTGTTGCGTTAAGGTCTACAACGAATTAACGCATAACTTTACAACCAGCAGTGGTGTTCGTCAAGGTTGTCCACTTTCCCCATTTTTGTTTAATTTTGTAATCGATGCTATTATAAACAACACTTACCTACACATTCAGGACGCTGGAGTTGAAGTTCTCCCGGGCGATAAACTAGTCGATCTTGACTATGCGGACGATATCGTACTATTATTCGACAATCAGCATGCTGCCCAGGCCACCTTGAATAGACTAACAGACGTTGTTCTGTCTTTCGGTATGAAATTCGCACCCTCTAAATGTAAGATACTGTTACAGGATCACCCACCACTCACTCCAACGTTGCGACTGCAGAATGAAGATCTTGACATAGTCGACAGGTTTACATATCTTGGGAGCTCTATCAGTAACGCAGGCAATATTTCCGACGAGATGAGAATATGGATCGAGAAATCTAGAGTAGCTTTCTCGAGCCTTCTTCATTTATGGAGAAACGCGAATATTTCACTTTGCCTTAAAGGTCGTGTTTACAATATATCTATACGCGCAGTCTTACTATACGCTAGTGAAACTTGGCCCCTTAGAGTTGGTGATTTGAGACGCTTACAGGCATTCGATCATCGTTGTTTGAGAAGTATAGCACATGTTGGTGACCAACAACGAATAACTAACGTTGACATCCGTAGACGTATATTTGAATCTGCCAATAAGGGCTTGTCGTTAGAAAAACAAATTAGGTTCCATCAACTTCGTTGGCTCGGTCACGTTTTGCGTACGCCTTTGCCGAGTAGAGCTCTGTTCTCTCATCCAGCACCAAATTGGCGTACGAAAGAAGGTTGGCAGATGTTGACATGGCAGAAACAATTGAAGTCACTGACATCCAAATTGGGTAGTATAAGACCCACTCGTCTGCAAGGATAGGGTCCATAGATTAACATTTTTAATAAATCTTATTTCTACCAGCGTCTACAGTCATTATTATGGATTCGTTAATATTTTCGCTCGTCAAATCCAAAATATACGTTTGTCGTAACCAATCCACTATTAAGTATTTATTAGGTTTTGCGCACCTAGTAACAAATTAGTTCAGTTGTGAACCAGAAGGATAAACTAAAGGCAGCATGAACGGAAAGTATAATCTCATGCACATTCGTTTCGTGCTTACTGGCGACTCATCAGTAGGAGCCGGTATTACGCCCTTTAACCTTTATATATTTGGATGAAGAATGTGGGATAATATGATGGTACAATCTCCTAGACGAATGTGTAAACCTGTAATAGTGAAGCTAACATAATCTAAAGTCAACGAAAATACGACCTTCAATGCTAACTCACACTATATAATATATATACCGAGTCTGTAAAGGTTACTAACGCTATGTCTATTGTGTTAGTAACTGATACCTTTTTGAAATCGATGAGTACCGGATACTAACACTATGGTTTCCGAGTCGTTACATGATACCAACCTGATGGATATAAATTTATGCTAAAGTTCACCCAAATTGAGAATTACAACAATTTTCGAACACCTGTTACTCCAGTTAAACCATACAGAGTATATATATGCAAGTATGTATTAGGTTTTGCGCACCTAGTAACAAATTAGTTCAGTTGTGAACCAGAAGGATAAACTAAAGGCAGCATGAACGGAAAGTATAATCTCATGCACATTCGTTTCGTGCTTACTGGCGACTCATCAGTAGGAGCCGGTATTACGCCCTTTAACCTTTATATATTTGGATGAAGAATGTGGGATAATATGATGGTACAATCTCCTAGACGAATGTGTAAACTGGTACAATCTCCTATTAGTTTTCTGTCTGCTAAGAGCCATTGGTTTCGACAAATGTGCATTTGCGATTAGAATAGTGAAAATATCAGGAATATTGGATGTAGATGCTGATGAAATAATATTTACTAATAAATCTTATTCCGTGGATTACGATTCTTTTTTCTCATAATTTAAGAAGTAGTGTAATTCGTAACTATATATATATATATATATATATATATATATATATATATATATATATATATATATATATATATATATATATATTGATGATTTGAGACGCTTACAGGCATTCGATCATCGTTGTTTGAGAAGTATAGCACGAGTTTGTGACTAACAACGAATAAATAGCGTTGACATCCGTAGACGTATATTTGAATCTGCCAATAAGTGCTCGTGGTTAGAAAAACAAATAAGGCTCCATCAACTTCGTTGGCTCGGTCACGTTTTGCGTACGCCTTTGCCCAGTAGAGCTCTGTTCTCTTCTCCAGCACCAAATTGGCGTACGAAAGAAGGTGGGCAGATGTTGACATGGCAGAAACAATTGAAGATTACATCCAAATATATATATATATATATATATATATATATATATATATATATATATATATATATATATATATATAGTGTGTGTGTGTGTGTGGATATTAGAGTGTGTTTAACTTAATTTTACCTTGATAACTGCGCTTATATGATAGCCGATGCCACTTGAGTTTAAAGTATGGAGCTTCCTCTAGATAAATCGGCGTTTATAATATGTTTTACTAGCTTTGTGAGATAGTAATTCTTAGCCGATAAATCGACTGTTTGTTGAACACTATTGTCTCATTGCATAGTGATTTTTGACTGTAATGCCACTTTCTACTGATGAGTAGCCAGAAAGGAATCAGCACACATGCAAATGGGATGAAATCATCTTTAGTTGTGCTGGCGTTAAGACAGCGTATGAACTTGCTTGTAACCGGGTCACGCACATTACATCATTTTAAATTCAAAATCAGCTTTAAAGTAAAACATTATTCGGCAGGGTGTCCTCTAGTGTCTGAGTTTTGTCTTAAACGAACGCATTTTCTGAAATGGATATTTAACTGACGGCGCGTGTATTTTTCACAACTTTGTTTCGCAATCAGTGTCCCACATTCACGTAGTAAATACTGGTGTTCGCCTTTTCTCGATTTCCGAGGATAAACAGTTTCGTGGTTACCGTTTAATGCAGGATGGCGTGCACTTGGCTGATTCTTTCATTGGTGGACGCCGTCGCATTCTGCTAGACAACAGGGGCACATCTATGGACCGTCCAGCCTTAGTTGACTCTGAGGGCCGACCATTGGCAGGCAGTGTCTATAACGATTTGGTGCGTCTTCTTCGTGAGGAGATGCCTCTTGTCGATGGCATGTCGTCTGAGACTGTAAAACAATGGCAAGCCTTGGACATGGGCCCTGTTATAATTGAATACCTGCCGCCGGTACTGACAGACTCTGAAGACAGTAAGCCATTTCCGCCTCCCTACTGTCGTCTGGTTTTTGCAGGATGGCGCGGAGCTCGCACACTGCGACACTACCTAAGCAGACACGAACGAGTTCATTTTCTTCGTTTGTGCGGTCTAACTGTGGAGACGCCTATTCCACCTGAAAATCGTGTTGTTCAAATAAGGGACAGCGCGGGTGACTGTCCAACCAGAAGCGAGGAGAAGTCACCATCGGACACAACCGATTTAAAAGAATGTAATAACGACTTTGACAAATTGACCGACGAGTGCATTGATTAGAAAGAGGTTTATTTGTGTAATGTAAACGGAAAATATAACATTAAATATAGTATAAATGTAGTATTTTTTGAACTCTGGGGATTAAATCTGTGTACATTGTTAAAATTAAAGCGTTTTCTGTGGAGCATTGGTTCACTAAATGTGAAAATGTTTTACATGCCCTGATTTTTGACTCGTTAATCACGTGTTCGTTGATGGTACTGCGCTGTTGCCAGAGAAAGTTTCAAGTCCGTACATTATGTAACTCAAGTATGCATTAGGTGTTGCGCACCTAGTAACAAATTAGTTCAGTTCTGACCAGAAGGATAAACCAAAGGCAGCATGAACGGAAAGTATAATCTCATGCACATTCGTTTCGTGCTTACTGGCGACTCATCAGTAGGAGCCGGTATTACGCCCTTTAACCACTATATATTTGGTAGAAGAATGTGGAATAATAGGACGGTACAATCTCCTAGACGAATGTGTAAACCTGTAATAGTGAAGCTAACATAATCTGAAGTCAACGACAATGCAACTTCAATGCTAACTCACACTATATAATATATATACCGAGTCTGTAAAGGATACTAACACTATGGCTATTGAGTTAGTAACTGATACCTTTTTTGAAATCTGATGAGTACCGGATACTAACACTATGGTTTCCGAGTCGGTACATGATACCATACCGGCTCGCTACTGATGTAGTACGCCAGTTAAGCACGAAACGAATGTGCATGTGATTATACTTTCCGTTCATGCTGCCTTTGGTTTGTCCTTCTGGTCACAACTAAACTAATTTGTTACTAGGTTCGCAACACCTAATACATACTTGCATATATATTAGTTCTCCGCAACAAGCAGTATTTAACATTATGTAACTCTTCTTAGAATTTCCTATCAGTGCGGCCTATATACCAACGTGTCGTTGGTCAGCATTTGTGAAAGACGCTTTTTTGCATTGCGGTGATGTGTTTGAAAATAATGGTATTGGTGCTTATCTCAAGTCTCCAAACTAGATTTAATAAATTGTTGTCAACGCTCGCGCATTCGACCAATACGTTATTTAAACGCAGTTAATTTTTTGTCCGAACTCTACCGAATAAAGTCTACAAGTGCTTGCTGCGCTAATCTATTTCTAGTCTTCACATTATTTCCGGTTCAATTTAAACAGATTATTGCTGTCGTATTCAGCATCTAGTCGGTATCGGATTTCATGGTCACTTTCGGAGAACTGTATTATTGCTACCCCTGGAATTAAAAGTGAGTTATGTGATGTATTACTTGAATGGTGGTGCAGTGCGAGCTGCAAATGTTGAATCTCCACGATCTGCGTTTTCGCGGGTTGTCGCATTGCACTATCAGTTTCGCAAAGATCCCATTGATCCCCATCTCCAATTACGCGTCGAGATTGTCTTCTTATTGGCTGGGTACGTATTGGACCACTTTCTACGAAGACTTGAACTAACCACTGGAAATAGGGTACGAGCGATGATAAGATCGAGCCTCGTTTTCAGTGGTTAGTATGAACGATGTTGAGGCCTTCGGAATACGAATCCGAACCCAGCCAATAAGAAGACAAACTCGATGTGTACTTGAAAATGGGGATCAGTCGGATATTTGATTTATGGTAACTCGTTGGTTCTAAGATAATTTACTTTTGCTTTTTAACTGTTCACATTATGCTGTTAAGACTGCGACAAAAGAACGCGCTGACCTAATCTGTTGGTCCATCTCCCTTCTCATGATTAATTCACGCTACAGCTGCTTTTGGAAAGTTATGCAAACCATCCTGAAATTACATTTATTTCGGTATGCTACGAATCCTAGTTCACCAGGTGTATTCTCGACCATTTTTCTTGTCGCTAAAACACTGGAGATGCTCGAAAAAACTTTCATCGCTTAGGCAGATTTGTGATTGAATTTTATATTCGGTTTGTCTCAGTTGCCGTTGTTTCACACCGCAAATTACCATTGTGCCTGTGTTCGCGCGACCTTCTAGAAGGCCGCTTACGCGTTTTGCTCGTTAAATTGACGATGCAAATCATTTGGAGGACATGAACGATGGGATGTTTACAGCAGCATTCTAGCCAGAATATACTTTTCGAGATGTCGGGCACTTGATGATTCAGCATCCTATGCTCACACATCAACTTGCTTCGGTCTAGCAGGAAAATGGAAGTAGTGTGAGTACTGGCTTTATCCGAACTCATTCGATCAGTATTAAGTCAATTCTTCTTTATAGACATGTTCTTTTCTGAAGTTTAAGGTTCTTCATGTATCTCCAGTTCCTTAACCTTAGCCACGAAAACTTTTCTTGTGAATTGTTTAAAATTATTTAAATCAAGTTTGCGATATTGATATGAACATCTGACCCGTTAGGTACCTACATATGTCAGTGTAAACTAAGAATTGCATAATTTATAAAAGGCAATTCGTCCAGTAGACCGATTTCGTCCTTATTGGGAACTCATCACATACTGACCAGAATTTGCCGCGGACAGGGTTCGAACATGGACACGTCTGCTTAGGAATCTGGTGCTCTAACCACTGAGCTACCCTGGCGTACACTACACTGCACACAATTTTCAGTTATATACTAACTAATGTAACTTGGTTAGTCTATTTTTCCTTTAGGTGGAGCTCATATGGCATCCATCTCCAATCTGTCATTACTGAACAGACACCACATTACATGGGAAGTGATATGGAAATGAACATTTATATAATTAAACGAACATCGGTTGCGCGGGTGGTGATAACGATTACTATAATCAAGGTTGCAATCTTGATATAAGCACCTGACACATTAGTTACTTACATCTGTCAGTGCTAACTAAGCATTGTTTAATAGGACGATGGCGATTCGTCCTATTTCCCGACATGCACAATTTACCCGACTTTAGATGAACTAATGATTTTTTCGAAAATTTGCTCAATTTTCAGCATTACTTATTTAGCTTAATTTTGAAGCTTGTTTCGCAATCTAAAACTCATTAAGTACTTCTTTGTCGGCACTGGAAATTTGTAAACTTGAGATAAACACCAATCCTATTTATTTACTGACGTATTTCGGCCTCCCGTAGTCATCATCAGCGCACAAAGGAAAACTATCCAACGAGGATCCAACGGAAATGCATATATGGGAAAGGAAAAATCATCTATTCGTTCCTCACCTCCCGTAGTCTCGCATACCTTTTACTTGACTGCACGTGTCAGCCTCGGAATTTATATGCGTTCATGCATACAGATGTACGAAAACCAAACATGAATGTGTGTTTGACCGCATTTTTCTTGTGCGGGACAATTGATAGCACTCATAGGTCGGTAAAATCTTGAATTTTTCTCATTTTCAGGTGATGTAATTTTTGGGCCTCAATTGATGAGTTCTCACTTGTCCCTTCTTCTTTAAGCCTTCAATTAGCTGATTGTCTGAAAATGACGTTGGAACAAGATTTTCCATTGTTCTTTTTCCGAATTTCCAGGTTCATCTTCAGGGTCGACACAATACGCACAGGAGTAAAACACAACTTGTGACAAATGTGGTATCCTCATTCAAGACAGATATATTTATATCTATTTTAATTCTAAATGTATTTTTAATTGTCTTCCTAATATCCGGTCTTCATACCTAGTCTCTAATACTCAAATGTATACAAAAACTTAGCCTTGTCCCCCTCCGCGCACACAACCACCTATAAACATGTGTATTTTACTAAAGTGACATTTTATTGAATAACTATAAGCACACCTAATGGATTGACATACACGCCAATCCATGATGTTTATATTTTAATTTCTGTTCTGGACGCATAGAAAGATCAACAAAATTTTGATTTCAATCCTGCAGTAATCCTCACATGCCCCCAGTTTACCTAATCCCATCCAGCTTGCAATCGGTTATAGACCGAGAGAGAGGTTAATAAAACTGTTGAAAGAATGTATAGTATTATTATCGTTTTGACCGAATACGGAGTCTACACTAACGAAATCGGCTCTCAACCAAATACACATTAATACTCATATCCTGTATAAATTAGTTTCTTCATCAAAATATCTGTGTCGAAATCATGTATATATGTATATAATAAATTAGTATTATTTTATATATATATATATATATTTAAATTTTATTTATTTATATATATATATATATATATATATATATATATACTAACTCACTTCTTATAAAAACATCCATTTATATATAATTCAACACGCTATATATTATGTATATATAGATAAGCATGTAAGTAACTCACTATATATTATTTATATATAGATAAGCATGTAAGCATCCATGTGGGTTCTTCCTACATCTTTAATATATATCTATATATCCATCATATATATATATATATAACATATATACGTGTATACACCATATATATATATAATATGAATATCATACAAGCAACACTGTGAGTCCCTCAACGGATAAATTATATCAGTCAAAACGCTTTTGATAATATTTAATTATCTATTATTATGTCTATCTATATATATATATAGCCCTATATATATGTATATATATATGTATCTATAAGCAATGAAATGGGTTCTTTGACCTTCAATGACTTACAATTCACCCTGGGTGTATAGTATATATACTATTTTTACTCACAATTTCTATGCATATATAAATATCAAAACATTTATATAAAAACACGTCTACACCAACTATATATTTTTTTTATATATATAAATATAATGCATATCTCAATCTACATAAACAACCATGTGAGCTCTTCTCACTTTATATATAAATCTAAATAATCTCCTACATATATCTTGTGAATATCTAAATAAGCATTTAAGCAACCATGTGAGTTCACCCCACATCTTAAATGAATATTTAGAATTCTTCATATATATATATATATATATATATATATATATATATATATATATGTATCTGCGTAATATGTATATAAATATATATTATATATATATATATATATATATATATATGTGTATATATATAAAATAAATGAGCAATCTTTTGTATTTCAATATTTTTTTGTTTTTTACTTATTTAAAATTGTATACACCCACATTTTATAAAGACATCCATTTATATATACGTCCACACGTTGTACCTACGCATATATAGATAAGCATATAAGCAACCATGTAGGTTCCTCCCACATCCCGTATAGATATCTATATATCCATATTATATATACACGTGTTTATACCATATAAAATATGAATAACATATAAGCAACACTGTGAGTCTTTCAAAGGATAAATTTTATCAATCAAGAAGTTTTGTTAATATTTATATATCAAAGTTTATATATAGTCATATATTTATGCATATATATATATATATATATATATATATATATATATATATATATATATATAAATTCCGGCTTGACGACCGGCGGGCTCAAGCTCGTCGACCCGGGATTGGTAACATGAACCTTTCCGGGCCATAACGGGACAGCCATCATTCCGTTTCATGTGAAGCCTTGAGTTTGGTCTAACTGCACTGTAACGTTTTCTTAAATGTGTAGTGACGGAATGAGAGCAAGCGTTCCAGATATGAGGGGCAAGTTTCGGCTGCTGAAGGAAACTCTGGCCACTGGCATCTGGGCAGATAGTGCTCATCAGCTTTGGTTGGAAAACTCAGAATAAAAACCATCACTAGGAATAGGCGACCTAGTGTTCCTTTACAGTCCACATATAACCCTGACAAGTACAACTTACAATGATTACATAATGCATCGGTCGTCGCGCAGTATAAAAAGGGTCGCCTTATCTGCTGAGCCGTACAGGGTGAATAACGCAAAATCGGACTACTGCAAACAACTTTATCTCCGATTCTGCCTCCTTTCCTTCCCCTTCCTCTTCTCAATCTAACATCAGCATTCTTTAATATACTATGAATATGGTTGGTTTGGATCATAACACTGATCCAATACCAGGTTGCTAAATATCGCAATTGGTTCCAGTAGACGAGCATTCATTAAACCTAGGTTAGATTTTAACTTAGGCGCATTTAATGTGCGAACATTAAAACAACTTGGATAGCAAGAATCTCTTACACGTACGTTGGATAAATTAGAAATCGACATATGTTGCGTATCTGAAACCATAATACAGGATTCTACGTGCATTACAGAACTGGTTGCACCTTCTCTATCTACGTGTTATTGGCTTCGAACATCTGGTTCCACAGAGTCCTCTCAAGCCGGTAAATGGGGCGTTGGTATTGCCCTTAGCGCGCGAGCTGAAGCTTGCTTAATTGAATGGATCCCTTTAAATAGTCGATTGTGTGCGGCACGTTTAAATACATCTACTAAAATCAAAGCAAAAATACCGCTATCATTGTTGCCTCTTCATTGTATCTGCATATGCTCCTACCGATTGCAACACAGAAGAAAGCAAGGACGCTTTGTACTGCGAATTAAGTTCCTTACTAAGTAAAGCACGAAGTTGGGTGCTTAAGTAACACAGAATTTCATTTAGGTGGAAGATACATTCTAAGCTCAACTCGCAACGATAATGGTGTACGGCTTTTAGATAGCTGCGCTGAACATATACTTTATTTAAGTAGTACAAACTTCAGACGTGGCGCTACATGGTGTCCTCCAGTACCCGCGCAACAGCGGACTCAAATGGATCATGTAGCAATTAGTTATAGATGGCGTGGTTGCATCCAGGATTGTCGTTCTTTTTGGTACACATGTCGACTTGGACCATGTACTTATCTGTTGTAGATTTGGACTAAAATTTTCCGGGAAAATAATTAAGAATAAACCCCAAATTGATGTAGGCAAACTCGAACAACCGTCCTTCCGACAAAATTATGAAAATATTCTATATCAAAGATAAATTCGAATTTACTTTAGTCCAAGATAAGTTTCACTATGCACAACGCAGGTACTACTGTATGTGGCATTGTAGGCCCCCGTAGAAATAATCATTGTTTCTCTGTAAAATCTATGGAGATACTCGAAATAAGGCGCCAAATTCCACCTGGCTCGACTCATAATAATACCCGTCGCAATATAAGACGCCAATTTAAGCGCAGTCTAAAAGTCGATCTTGAAAACTTTTGGACCAGAAAGGCTGAAGAAACCGATGAAATAAGTCGTCTTGACAGGTAGGCTGAACACTTTAGAGATCAATTTTCTTGGCCACCCGCGTCATTTCCGATTCCCGAAAGCATGTATACATCAACAGTGTGGAATGTTAGTCCCGAAGAACCATCCGAATTAGAAGTACACGACACAATCCTATCTCTTAAACGCCGCAAAGCCGCAGGCCCCGATAATTTGCTTCTAGGATTGTTTAAGGATATTAGTGATATAATTTCCGAAGAGTTGAACAAACCTTTTCAGACTATATGGAATAAGGAATCCGTACCACTTGATTGAAATGAGTCGACCATCATTCCCATCTTCAAAAAATGCAATCGTAATTCGTGCGATAACCATCGTGGTATAAGTTTGACTCCGGTCGTATCAAGGTTATTTGCATCGATTATCCAACGTCGTCTTAGCGCTTCACGTGAATCACATATGAGAGAAGAGCAGGCCGGATTCCGCGCCAGACGAGGTTGTATAAATAATATTTTTACGTTAAGGCATGATCTCGAACAGAGACATTTATATCACCGTCCCACAATAGTCGTCTTTCTAGACTTCAAGGGTGCATTCGATTCGGTGGATCGCAATGTTTTATTCCATATCTTGTCGAAAAGCGGTTTGCCCACAAAATTTGTTAATATTATACGCGCTGTCTACACGCACACATCTTGTTGCGTTAAGGTCTACAGCGAATTAACGCACAGCTTTACTACCAGCAGTGGTGTTCGTCAAGGTTGTCCACTTTCCCCGTAATTTTTGCTATGTGCATGAACAACACTCTCTCACACATTCAGGACGCTGGAGTTGAAGTTCTCCCGGGAGATAAACTAGTCGATCTTGACTATGCGGACGATATCGTACTATTATTCGACAATCAGCATGCTGCCCAGACCACCTTAAATAAATTATCAAACGTTGTTCCGTCTTTCGGTATGAAATTCGCATCTTCTAAATGTAAGATACTGTTACAAGATCACCCACCACTCACTCCAACGTTGCGACTGCAGAATGAAGATCTTGACATAGTCGACAGGTTTACATATCTTGGGAGCTCTATCAATAACGTAGGCAATATTTCCGACGAGGTGAGAATACGGATCGCGAAAGCTAGAGTAGCTTTCTCGAACCTTCGTCATTTATGGAGAAACGCGAATATTTCACTTTGCCTTAAAGGTCGTGTTTACAATACATCTATACGCGCAGTCTTACTATACGCTAGTGAAACTTGGCCTCTTAGAGTTGATGATTTGAGACGCTTACAGGCATTCGATCATCGTTGTTTGAGAAGTATAGCACATGTTGGTTACCAACAACGAATAACTAACGTTGACATCCGTAGACGTATATTTGGATCTGACAATAAGTGCTCGTCGTTAGAAAAGCAAATAAGGCTCCATCAACTTCGTTGGCTCGGTCACGTTTTGCGTACGCCTTTGCCGAGTAGAGCTCTGTTCTCTCATCCAGCACCAAATTGGCGTACGAAAGAAGGTTGGCAGATGTTTACATGGCAGAAACCAGAAAGGCTGAAGAAACCGATGAAATAAGTCGTCTTGACAGGTAAGCTGAACACTTTAGAGATCAATTTTCTTGGCCACCCGCGTCAGTTCCGCTTCCCGAAAGCATGTCTGCATCAACAGTGTGGAATGTTAGTCCCGAAGAACCATCCGAGTTAGAAGTACGCGATGCAATCCTATCTCTTAAGCGCCGCAAAGCCGCCGGCCCCGATGATCTGCTTCCGGGATTGTTTAAGGATGGTGGCGATATAATTTCAGGAGCGTTGACCAAACTTTTTCATACTATATGGAATGAGGAAACCGTACCACTTGACTGGAATGAATCGACCATCATTCCCATCTTCAAAAAAGGCAATCGTAATTCGTGCGATAACCATCGTGGTATAAGTTTGACTCCGGTCGTATCAAGGTTATTTGCTTCGATTATCCTACGTCGTCTTAGCGCTTCACGTGAATCACAAACAAGAGAAGAACAGGCCGGATTCCGCGCAGGACGAGGTTGTATAGATAATATTTTTACGTTAAGGCAAGTTCTCGAACAGAGACATTTATATCACCGTCCCACAATCGTCGTCTTTCTAGACTTCAATGGTGCATTTGATTCGGTGGATCGCAATGTTTTATTCCATATCTTGTCGAAAAGCGATGTGCCCACTAAATTTGTTAATATTATACGAGCTCTCTACACAAATACTTCTGGTCGCGTTAAGGTTTACAACCAATTAACGCATAACTTTACAACCAGCAGTGGTGTTCGTCAAGGTTGTCCACTTTCCTGTAAAGCTGTGTTGCTGATGTCGCCTTGCCCGAATGCTAACTTGGCCATAATGGTGTTGTGGAGAGGTTTAGTTTGCCTCATTTCTGTGAGTTATCCTGATAAATTTACTCATAGTAGCAAGGTTTTCCTTCTCTCTCTACCCCTCTCCCTCTCTCGTAAATCTCAATAATAATTTATCTAAATTCGCTTATATACTTTTTTTCTTCACTCCTTATGGTTATATGGCAGTGAAACATTAGTCACTTGACTTTTGTGTGGCTGGAAATGATGATGATGACTTTTTGTCCAGAAGGACTGAAGAAATGAAATAGCTTTCGCGTCAGGTAATAGTCACTGTTTTTCCAATATACTTGTGATACAATGGGATTGGTGTTTACTTGAAGCTCGCAAACTTGATTTAAAGAATTGTTACCACCACCCGCGCAATCAATTATTGTTTAATTGTATTTTATATATATATATATATATATATATATATATATATATATATATGTGTGTGTGTGTGTGTGTGTGTGTGTGTGGGAGAAAGATGCAAACAGTTAATGTTCGTGATTGCATAGAAATTGTGCAGCCGACATTTCCAGTCAAGTACAATGTATGCAAGACTAATAAAGGTGAGGGTCATATATCTCATTTTGCTTTCCATATATATGCAATGCGGTTTGATCCTCGCTAGTCAGTTTGCCGTCGTACTCTGAGGATGATCATGGAAGGTCGAAACGCGTCAGTACGTGCGACTGGCGGTAATTTTGCTATGATGTTCAATGACGGGTTAAATACAATGGGCTTGGTGTTTACTTGAAGCTCGCAAACTTGATTTAAAGAATTAGAATTAAAGGGTTTTGTCAAATTGAGTTGGGGTCCAGTTTAATATACCCATCTTTTCAACGTACAACCATCAAGACAATCATATTTAAAGTGTCTGGCTTTAAAGCCATTGCTCTTACCTCAAAACAATTATTTTTTGATTTTAAGATGTTTCACTAACGAAATAACTATCCTACTTGGACCTATTTCATGTAACCATTAACCAACGTTGGTAATCTCCGTTTTTTCGCATAATTTGTACTCGAAAAATATCGTGTGACATTTCTGAACATAGCGCAACATCTGAAACCATCGATTTTCGTTTGTCTCACTACTCGACAGCGCGGGGAGACCTAGGTAAACTAAATTCTTCTCCTCCCCGTGCCGTATTTGTATTCTTTTTTTCTGTTTATAAGCCCTACAAACGCAAAAGGAAGCGTGTACTTTACAATGGAATAATGCTGAATCTTTTCGTACACACCTACATACGGACACGCGTAGACGGAGACCTCCATCTTTCGCATAGGGTTCCAGAAGAGCTTGTTTCGTAACGGGTAGAATTCACCAGGTCACGCAATCGGACCGTTCTACTAAATTCAGAAAAGTTTCCACCTAATCACGTGTCTCATGGTTAGTGGGATCATAGACGGCTAGCTCACCGCCTCTGAATATCTGTGCATCCATGGGAGCTGATTCGGAAATCTGGTGAACTGGACGGGTAAATGGCACTCTGAGACTGCTCCGCCCAAGGTGTTATTTTACTGAATGAAATGATAGTTGGGCACCGAACAACGGCCGATTAGGTCTGACCAGCTCTTGAAGTTTACTTTTGATTAATGCCTATTGTTTCTGAGCCGTTAACCCATGAGGCTGTACTGAACGAATATATCGAGCTTTAAATCTATTTAGATGACCACTGAAATAGTATTAAACAGTTTACGACGTGTAGAAACTTGGTTACGTCCTATTGCTAGTAGCCGGGACTGCACTTGAGCCTGAGCAAGTCAAACGCTGTCAGTCGTTTTGCTGCGCCACGCCGATTGAACGACTTTCTACGTTTCGTGGCCGTTCATCAGCCGGCTAGTCGGCTAAGCTTTATCGGAGCATGTGCTGTGTGTGTCGTGCCTTCCTCTGTAGTCTGGTTGCCTATCTGGTTGTATGTAAATGATTAGCCTAGAAAATTCGATGTACAGCTTGTTAAGCATTACCTTCAGTTGCTTGTATAAAGACTTTTTCTTCAGCAAAACAGATTACAGTTAATTATGATGTCGTATTGACTTCTGCAGCTCGACCGCTGCTATCGTCATTCGCATGGCGTATATTTGCAGCAGCCCTAAATAGGGCCATTTTAGCGAAATCTGCGCCAAAGGTGGCTACTGATATACACACGTAGAAGAACGAAGATTTATGTCTCCCACGCGTTGGTTCCCAGAGAAGCTTGTGACGATAGGGCAGAGTTAAACCGATCTCTTCGATGGACTCGTACAGATTTTCGTCCATTCATTCAATTGTCTGAGTTAGTGCCGGTTCCGTGCTTCGTAATGAAGTGACCGACACGTGAAAAATAGAATCCGGTCATGAAATGGTTCGAGTGCCATTCTGGATGTTTCAACCATGCATTGGAGTTCCTTCGATTACATGTTGGGAAGATGCAGTGCCTCAACGAACATCATAAAAGTTTCACAACAAAATTCTCTGGCGAGGGAACATCAAATATCGACAAAACTCAATTCAAGTTAAACAAAGTCGATACGTTCATAGCCGATGCACTTATTACTTTATTGATTTCTTTCTTTGCAAGTTAGTGATTATTTGCTACCAGGTTATATCAAATGTTCAACCGAAAAGTAATTTTTAGGTAGGAGGATATTTAAACTGAAAATATGTACATCGTTAAACTAGTAACGGGATAAATGCTGTAAAAGTTAATTCGTTAGCTTTTATCTATATTAGGGCATTAAATTGTCTGATGAAAACAAGATAACAGTAAAAAAATTGAAGGAAAATGATAAGTGCAATTAAAAATGCTGAATTATAGTTACATTAAATAAATTAATAACGTTTTTAGGCACACAAAGCGAAACAAAATGAAGGACTAGAGAAAAAAGTGCCATAACAAGTAAACGTGAAACTGTTAATCATATTTTAGCTCATTCTAAGTCGTATCGTTGAGGTGCTAGTTTCCGAGTTCCGTTATGGCAATCTTCGCGTCACGATATTAATCAATATTTGCAAAATTCCACTTTAACAAATGAGTTTTTCCGCCACTGTTCCCCTCATTTTGTCCATCCTTACTTGATTTTAATTCCTCGTCAATCTTGTTTTTAGGTTAACAATTGCATATTGATAAGTGTCGACAACCATTCCAGTAATTTATTTATTTCAATTTTGCCTACTTAAGACAAGCAACAATACCATTCTTTTGACCAGTCGCATAAATATCATCAGTCGTACATGCGGATGCTTTGCGACTTTTCATCGCCATCCTCAGAGCACGGCAGCAAACTGTCTAACGAGTATCAAACCACAGTCAATGAATAGTTCACTGGAAAATCAACACGCCATTTCGCAGGGCTGGAAAGAAACTGTTCACTGGACAGTTAACTCGAGTACGGTGTATTCGGAGACTATTCGGAGCGAGAGCCGCATTTGTAGATGTCAGTTCGTGTGACATACGATAGTTTTTCAGTGCAGAGCGATTGGCTAACAGAATAGTACTCGTGCTTAGATAAAGTCAGCAAATCAGGCTTAAATAATTACCATCAACAGCGAACCCAGTCAACTGTGTCTTCAACGTCAACGGAATAACGTCTGCAATTCTATGTTGCACCATTACAATATTTTGTACTCAAACTAAAAAAGTTATGCCAGATATTTTCGAAGGGTTGCATAGAGCGGACGTCACAATGAAGATAACCGCGATTTGTGATCGTGGGTCGTCGCTGTGCTCTGTAAGTTTCGCAAAGATCCGATTGATCTGATACATCCTCCGAAGGCTTCAACATCGTTCATACCAGATTCCGAAGTAAACGTGCCCAGGAAGAAACCGTTCTACTGGATGAATTGCCTTTCTACACCTTACGATACCTAGTTTATACTGACAAATGTATGTACTTAATGAGTCCGGTGATTACATCAAGATAGCAACGTTGATTACAGTGATTCTTATCAACACCCGCACAACCAATGTTCGTTTAATTGTATAAGTACTATTAGTTTATATGAAATTAAATCTGAATTCTTGTTGCTAAAATAATTAAGGTTTACTTTCAATCTTTTCATATTATGCTGTATAAAGAAGGTAGTAAATTCAGAATTATTTAAAAATGAAAATGAGTTACGCGTTGCGGAAGCAGTCAGTTGATTCATGTTTTATTCGCATATAAATAAGCAAAATAAATGTGTACATGGGTCTATTATAAACTGGTGAATTGCACACGCGTGTCTCTGCATATGCGTTTCCCGCTTCCTGCCAGTGTTTGTATAATATATGTACCTAATCCAAATTAGTGCGTTTGGAATTTAAAAAAATGCACTTTAGTGGGATTCTGGCAAAAACACGGCAATTTAACTATGTTGTACATGCCTTCTTTTTGATGAATGTATGCCTTAATACACGTTTTATGTCTCAAATAAAATTTAAAATGAATAAGAATGGCTGAACTAACAATTGTACATGATTTGCCATAACTATTAAACACATGACAATACGCGTATATATATAATAATCACCTGGCCTAAATAATCAAATGTTTCATCAACATGTTATTCTAATAAAGTGGTCACGAATAAAAAAATTCATCAACAATTAACTAGTATCCTGGCTCGACCAGACTCAACAACCATTCAATCGGATTGGCAACAAACTGAAGAGGAACAGACAGCTGCACATAAGTCGACAGAAATTTCGAAACAATATGAGCACTCAACACTGCAATCCGCACCCCATGCGCTATTACCATGTGGAGGAAACACAATTGCGCAACAAGGTGAAACGAAAGGTTACATTCAGATAAATATCATTCATATAAGTAGCAGCCAAAAATGCGAACAGTTGGTTAATTCTCAAGCAATTAATACAATAATGACCAGATCTCAGACCTCACTGCAATACAGCGAGAGAGGCCTTTACATGCAAACAGGTACACACACAGACACAAACGCATACACACTTTCCAATCAGCCAAAACACGAAATAGAAGTAAAACCGAGTCTATTTTTTGCCACCAACATAATCAAATGAAAACCTAGAAAAAAATATATGTACATGTTAATCCATTTTTCTGCATTTCTCAATTCAACATACTTATATATACACACACACAATATTGAAAAATTAAATATTTACAGGTGAGTATTATAGTATTTTTATAATGGAATTGGTAATGCCCTTGACCGATTCAAGCATATACTTGCAGTTCACAATCGGGAATCGGCTAACTTGGTGATTTTCACTTGCTTGTCTGTTCAGTAATTTAACACAGAATGTATTTGTCTGTGGAAGGGAGGGCGGAAACGATAATATCAGATGCGAACAGTGACTAGAAAAACGACGGATCGGAAATCCTTCTATGAGCTGCTATCACTCTATGAAAGAAGCTACTGGATTCATTTAAATGGTGAGAAATAATTTTCTGAAGAGCCAAAACGAATTGTACATTTAAGGCTGACTAAAAAAGAAGGGAAATTGCAAATTGTTAATGTATTATGAAATTAATGCGCTCAAACTCTCAGCTGATACTGGCCTATTTACTGGCGTAGTTTCTTACTCGGATTCTACCCTTAGGTAAGGCATTATTTAGCTAGACATTTTTTTCTACAGTTGCTAAATTCATCCCGTTATATCTTGATTTCATGTCTATTGACTCTCTATTTTATTTTATCATTCTACTGTGATTTTAATTCAGGAGAAGCCTACAGCCCCTCGAATCTGTCTTATGAAGGGTCTCTTCGGAGGGCTTAGCTCTCTTGGTTCTCTGAATATTCCCAATTGCTTTCCGTACTATATTCTACTCTTCTACCATTTATCTAGTATTCCGATATTTGCTAGGCATTTCGCATACTCCAGGTGTGTTTAGGCATTCAGTTTTCTCGTTTTTTAATCACAAATTAGAATAAAAGCGCTGATTGAGTATCCGAACATGTTGCGTGTGTGGCGGTTAATTGATTGGAAACTACGATTCTGATGCGCCAGTCTGATAATAATACGAGGATTTATAACTGTGGCGACTCCTGTTTAAGGAGTTTCAGTAAAGTTGATGAATATAAAGGGTGACTACATGGTTGATCTGCTATTGTGAACACTGGTGGCTAACAATTCTATCCGCACGGATGAATGGCGGTTACCATTTGGAATTGTCAAAACAAAAGAAGGTGTAAATCAGGTAATCTTGTGAAGAAAGGCAAAAATCAAATTTATTCAATCAGTAAAATAGGATTGATGTTTATCTGTGGTTTGCAAATTTGATTTTAAGATAAGCAATGCATTAGTGGGTATAAAGCAAACAATTGTAGAATCAGAAAAGAAGGTAATGTTCATGAATAGTTTGTCCAGGGCAGGCTTGACTTTGCCAGTGATCAATGAACAAAGCGGCAGGTTAAGTGACTCAATCGATTGTAGTTTCAGCAAATTTAGTCGATCGATAGTGAAACTGAGTCACGTGAGTTGGAAAGAACGGTGAGCACATGTGGCTGTCTGTGAAAAAATTTATTCTTGAAAGCGCACAGAGACGTGTGAACAGATTTGGCGAGATACTCGAAATCAAACAACTATTGTCTGAAGGGTGTAGTCGATTTAATTAAATTTGAAACATTGCTAGTTATTTGATAAATTTGAGTAGTTTATCAGAGGAAAGACGCCTTACACGGCAACTGAATACAATTCTAGAGTGTCGAACGAAAAAATAATAAAGCGGAAAAGAGAGGGCGGGCACCTTTTATGTGCGAATTGATTTAGACTGGCATAAAAATTAAAAAAATAATTTATGTAGATAAAAAATAAAATTCATTTTTAACTCGTTAAATGACGCTTTCGAGCTTGAGGTGAGCACCACTCCCATAGTGCTTGACCGATCTCACGACAATGATTGGTATAATTCCTGATAGAATTTGATTTCCAAAGGGTTTTATAAATAAAAGGTATTTCGCTTGAAGTAAAAGCCACATAAGTTCGATGAATAAAACTTGTTTTCAGGGGCAAAGGAGGACAGATGAGACAAACGGACGGAACCCTCTCCATGACGTACGCGCGTCTATCATCTGGAGTCCAACTTCGAACACAAAGATTTGAGATTAGTCCTTATAACTACACTCCTGGAAAGTCCCATCGTCTAATTGTCGCATCTTACTTGACCGTATACACAGCACGATGCCGGCTCCTATCGGATAGAAGTTAGTAGGTTGACTCTCCATGAGTTGCGTCCGCGGGTTGTCGATTTGCAGTATCAGTTTCGTGAACATACGATTGATCTCCATTTCAAAGTACGCATCGATTTTGCCTTTTTTTTAGCTAGATGCCTGTTCATCCCTTTCTTCCGAAGGCTTTAAAATCTCTGTTCACACTAACCACTGGAAATGAGGTTCGATCTAATCTTCGTTCATACCTCATTTCCAGTGGTTGGTAGTGAAGGATGTTGAAGCCTTCGGAAGAAGTAGACGAATCCGCACCCAGCCAAACCGCAGAACTGATCGATGCGCACTTGGAAATGAAGATCAATCGGATGTTCGCGAAACTGATACTGCTAAGCGACAACCCGCGACAAAGCAACTCACGGAGGATCTACATTTGATGCTCACACTGCGCAACCAATCAAAAGATATCTGTCAGAAGCCGGTAAGCGTGGAACTCGTGTATCAATGGAGTTATGTCTTCGGCTCAAGCTAAGCCGCATCATCGAATGGACTGCTCTGTATCGGCAGCGGTGTAGGAGCCTCAATTCTAAGATAGTGGAAATTTGCATCCGTGGCCTGTTTCTGACCAGGTAAAACAGCGTCATTATGAGAATCACGGCCGCACTCATTGTTGTTGCTGCCGCTCGTGAAGCCAGTTGCGTTGCACTGTGTCAACAAGCGATTTGGCGCGTACTTGGTGTCTGCCAATGACGTGCTACATGTTGCAGCTGTGGTCCTTAATCCACGATTTGTTAAGCCTCCAACAGAGTTCGAGCTCTTCATGGCGTTGCAACGATTTGCCGAATTTAGTGCGTCCTCAGGTTGATTTGGGTGCACCGGCCCTGGCTTGAATGGGCATAAACAGAAAATGAGGTCTGTGGCCAACAGCGGAAAGTCGAGGGGAGGGCTTGTGATGACATAGCGATTGACTAGACCGCCAGGCGGCACGCTGCTATGCTGACGCGTCGCATAGCTGGCCAGTTGACTTTTGCAACTTGCCGTGTTGTTGTCGTCGGCCTTACGTGGAGGCAACCGACATGACGAGGTTGGATAGGCTTGTGACGCCAAACTTTTAAAAACAAATTAATTAAACTGTATCAAAATGCGAGTTTCAGCACCAAATGCGCACAAAAAGGTAAACAAAATTTAAGGACATTTCAAGAAATTCAATTTTAATGGTTAGATAAGAAGGCATCAGAAAATTACCTGCTGAAGGATGGATCGTGGGAGTATCGTAAGGAAAATCGATATTTACCACTGATTATCAGCAATAATTTCGCACTATATATAAGGATCTTAATTAATAGATAAAATAGGATAACAAAAATTCAGGAAAGAAATGTGAAGGATAGTATCGCGATTGATAAGAACGATGATTAATAAATCGCAAGTGTAGACAATCACAGGCACATTAATCTAACTTCGACATATTTCATCTTGCTATAATCACGGTTGCGATGTTGATTTAAACACCTGACGCAGTAAATACACACATTTGTTAATATAAACCAAGCATCTTATAGATTATGAAAGGCAATTCATCCAGTAGACCGGGTCCGGTCTTATTGGGAACTCACCACGTAGTGGCCAGAATATGCCGCGGACAGGGCTCGAGCCTGGGCACGTCGGCTTCGAAATCTGGTGCTCTAACAATTGATCCACCCTGCCGCACTTAAAAGGCAATTCATCCAGTAGACCGGGTCCGGTCTTATTGGGAACTCACCACGTAGTGGCCAGAATATGCCGCGGACAGGGCTCGAACCTGGGCACGTCTGCTTCGAAATCTGGTGCTCTAACCACTGAGCCACCCTGTCGCACTTAAAAGGCAATTCATCCAGTAGACCGGGTTCGTTCTTATTGGGAACTCATCACGTACTGGCCAGAATATGCCGCGGACAGGGCTCGAACCTGGGCACGTCGGCTTCGGAATCTGGTGCTCTAACAATTGAGCCACCCTGTCGCACTTAAAGGGCAATTCATCCAGTAGGCCGGGTCCGGTCTTATTGGGAACTCACCACGTAGTGGCCAGAATATGCCTAGGACAGGGCTCGAGCCTGGGCACGTCGGCTTCGAAATCTGGTGCTCTAATGGTGATCCTGCCGCCGCTTAAGGCAATTCATCCAGTAGACCGGGTCCGGTCTTGTTAGAACTCTAAACCAAGTGCCGCGGACAGAGCCCGTACCCGGGGCGTCTGGCCTCAAGATCTGGTGCTCCAGCCACTGGGCCATCCTGCCGCGCGAAGGCAATTCATCCAATAGACCGGGTCCGGTCTTGTAGAACTCACCGGTGTAGTATATGCAGCGGACGGGGCTCGAACCTGGGCACATTGACTAAAATCTGGTGCTCTAACAATTGTCCTGCCGCCAAAAGGCAGTTCATCCAATAGACCGGGTCAGTCTTGGCCAGGAACTAACCACGTGTAGAATGCTCTACCGCGGACGGGGCTCGAACCTAAGGCATGACTGAATCTGGTGCTCTAATAATTGATCACCCCTGCCACGCACTTAAAGGCGAAAATTCATCCAAAGTAGACCGGGTCAGTCTTGTAGAACTCACCACGCAGTGGCCGAATCTGCCGCGGACGGGGCTCGAACCTGGGCACGTGTGCCTTCGAATCAGGTGCTCTAACGAATTGATCCACCTCTGTCGCGCGCAAAGGCAGTTCATCCAGTAGACCGGGTCCGGTCTTATTGGGAACTCATCACGTACTGGCCAGAATATGCCGCGGACAGGGCTCGAACCTGGGCACGTCTGCTTCGAAATCTGGTGCTCTAACAATTGATCCACCCTGTCGCACTTAAAAGGCAATTCATCCAGTAGACCGGTTTCGGCCTTATTGGGAATTCATCACGTAGTGGCCAGAATATGCCGCGGACAGGGCTCGAACCTGGGCACGTCGGTTTCGAAATCGGGTGCTCTAACAATTGATCCACCCTGCCGCACTTAAAAGGCAATTCATCCAGTAGACCGGGTCCGGTCTTATTGGGAACTCACCACGTAGTGGCCAGAATATGCCGCGGACAGGGCTCGAACCTGGGCACGTGTGCTTCGAAATCGGGTGCTCTAACAATTGATCCACCCTGCCGCACTTAAAAGGCAATTCATCCAGTAGACCGGGTTCGGCCTTATTGGGAACTCACCACGTACTGGCCAGAATATGCCGCGGACAGAGCCCGAACCCGGGGCACGTCTGCTTCGGAATCTGGTGCTCCAACCACTGAGCCATCCTGCCGCACTTGAAAGGCAATTCATCCAGTAGACCGGGTTCGTTCTTATTGGGAACTCACCACGTACTGGCCAGAATTTGCCGTGGTCAGGTCTCTTTATCTGTCACACCAGCTAGTTTGCGATTCTGATTTAAGCATCATACGCTTCCTACCGTCTGTTTGTTCTTTGTTCCAAATAGAGCCAACTGAGTTTTACACTGCTGCTTCATTCCTTATGTCATCTCTTGATTTCATTTCAACGGATTACTTCATCTAACCTGTCGATCTATTTCGACCACAGGTTGATAGGTTTGAAAACCCATCTCGGGTAATTGTATGCACCGTTTCCATAGTATGACGTAAAAACCTGTGCACATGAGGTTATACTCTCCGTTCAGACCGACGTTGGCTTATCCTTCTGGTCATAATTAAACGATTTTTTACTATGTGCACAACACCTAATGCACAAACGCACGAAAATGTCTGCTATCGAACCTCATAACCGCTGCCCCAATAGGATTCCTCTAATTTGTTTAAAAAATTCCTTCAATATATAATAGGTAAAATCCATGCATACATTTGTCATTTCTTTGATATATCGAATCGCCACTTAACTGTCTTGATCTCTCAAAAACAATGAAAACATTCCTAAGCTTTGTTTACCGGTATATTAATGGACTTATCTACCACACCCAAGTTTTTCAAAATGTCACTTTCATCCAGTTCATACCTATCTACAATCTCAACCACGTGAGGCGAATTCACCTAAATATGAAGATTAGATCATGCCGAATTCATTTGTTTTAGTTTGCTGGACAAATTCGGTACCAAGTTTCTTCCTCATAAAGTTAGAACTGCGTTGTAATACTTGATGTAATGTCTAGTTAAATCCGGACGTCCTGCTAAATATCTATAACTAATCGTAGACTTGTAATTTTGTGCGCATAGTTAATATTGACTTAGAATGCAAGCTGGATTTAAAAATTTGTTTTCGTCTCACGCGGTATCACTTATTGCTAATTTGAATAAAATTTAACTCAGCTGAAATCGCAAAACGGTTATTCTTATGACTGCGTAGAAATTTTGTGTCCGTCGTTTCCAGTCTTGAAAAAAGTCTAAGTTTTACAATTAACCTATCATTGCGCGAGTATTGCTAACAAGTGCTTAAATCGAGTTTGCGAGTTTGTGATAAACAGCAATAAATACAATGAGATTGACGTTTGTCTGAAGCTTGCAAAATTGATTTGAAGTAAGTAGCAAATTATGCGAAACTACTAGTTGTGAGATACTTGCATATTATTTACCTTACCTCCAATATTATTGCGGTATGGTCCTCAAAATCTAGTTAACCGTCAGGCTTTGAAGATGACAATTGATGGTCAAAACGTCTCAGTATGTCAAACTAACGGTATATTTGTAATATTTTGCAACTGATGCTTATCTCAACTCCGCAAAGCTTGTTTAGCTAAAATTTATAATTACAGCCGTTAATGTCGACATCAAATAATATTTACCAATACACATGCGAAAGTTGTCGATCAACTTACGTAGGCCAAACGACCAGACGGTTAATTACTCGAATGAGAGAACATTGCAACTTAAACGCCTATTTTAAATCAAATGGCGAATACACACCTGCAATTGCGCAACACATGGTTGAAACCTCACACTAAAATGATTACCAAATCCAAATAACAGAAGGGAGTTAGCCGCATACGAAGCTTTGTGGATAAACAAATTGCAGCCGGATTAATGCAAGCAGAAGAAGCATGTTCAGGCAGTGAGCTCGAACTGGAGGTGACGCACACAATTGATTAGACGTTCCCTTATTTCACACTTTCTCCATGTTTTCGTTTGTCTATATTGTTTTGCCTTTCAATTTATTTATAAAGAGATGTTCATTTGTAGATAATTGAGAAGAAAATGAGAAAGGAACTGGTTGTGTATCTGGTAAAATTTCTTTTTTTGCACATGGAAAGGGTTTTATTAGTGGATGCAGATGACCAAAGATTTTTTTCGATTGCTTAGTATCCCGCTTAATCCTCCACCGCACATTTTAACCGCCATGTACTTCAGTCAACTCGCCATAACAGTTTGTATTCGTATATGAGATTTTACCGTCTAGTAAATCCATTGTTATTAGTTCTCCGCAACAAACATTATTTAACTGTTATATATTGAAATGAATGATGCCATGCTTACCGCGAAATGTGATAACTGATATCGATCAAGGACAGAGTGTATGGATTAACTGGAGTAACAGGTGTTCAGAAATAGTTGTAATTCTCAATTTCGGTGAACTATAGTATAAATTGATATCCATCATTATATAACAGTTAAAAACTGTTTGTTGCGGAGAGCTAATATATATGCAAGTAAGTATTAGGTGTTGCGAATCTAGTAACAAATTAGTTTAGTTGTGACCAGAAGCATAAACCAAAGCCGGCATGAACGGAAAGCATTATCTCATGCACATTCGTTTCGTGCTAACTGGCGACTCACAAGTAGGAGCCGGTATTACGCCCTTTAACCACTATATATTTGGTAGAAGAATGTGGAATAATAGGACGATACAAACTCCTAGACGAATGTGTAAACCTGTAATAGTCAAGCTAACATAATCTAAAGTCAACGACAATACGACTTCAATGCTAACTCACACTATATAATATATATACCGAGTCTGTAAAGGATACTGACACTATGGCTATTGTGTTAGTAACTGATACCTTTTTTGAAATCGATGAGTACCGGATACTAACACTATGATTTCCGAGTCGGTACATGATACCAACCTGATGGATATAAATTTATGCTAAAGTTCACCCAAAATGAGAATTACAACAATTTCCGAACACCTGTTACTCCAGTTAAACCATACACTCTGGCCTTCATCGATATCAGTTATCACATTTCGCGGTAAGCATGACATCATTCAATTCAATATATTACAGTTAAATACTGTTTGTTGCGAAGAACTAATATATATGCAAGTATGTATTAGGTTTTGCGAACCTAGTAACAAATTAGTTCAGTTGTGACCAGAAGGATAAACCAAAGGCAGCATGAACGGAAAGTATAATCTCATGCACATTCGTTTCGTGCTTACTGGCGACTCATCAGTAGGAGCCGGTATTACGCCCTTTAACCACTATATATTTGTGAGAAGAATGTGGAATAATAGGTCGGTACAATCTCCTAGACGAATGTGTAAACCTGCAATGGAGAAGTTAACATCATATAGTCTACGACAATGCGACTTCAACGCCAACTCACACTATATAATATATATACCGAGTCTGTAAAGGATACGAACACTATGGTTATTGTGTTAGTAACCGATACCAACATTATTGTACCGAAAAGGTACATGTGGTTGGGATGTTTATTGACCAGAGTAAATGATTTTTTAAATATTTTTTGTTTATATGAATATAAATTGCTTAGTTGCGGGTATTTATTTGTGTTTGTTCCTCTTACTTTACATTTATCGCTTCTTGTTCGTTGTTTTATACTTAATCAAACTTATTAGAATTTGCTCACTGGCGATTTGGATAAACGGGAAGGTGAAAGTGTTAGGCAGAAAACTAAATTAAGATAGACGTTACTTTCAAATGTGCACGCATATAGTAATAAATGTATAAAGGCGTTTACTGATAAGTGCTGTAATAGAGAAAATCGAATGAGCTGAAAAAAATGTAGCAAAAAGTTGACAGATTTGTGAATTTACGCATCATTCCCTAGGCAGCACCATTTAACTTGCAGCTACAAGTGTGATAAATCTTTCATCGATGAATCTAAAGGTGTATCAAGTTGAAATGCTTAACCATGGTAATTCCAAATGAAAGATCAGTTAGAAACGTGGTCATTAGAGAGGCTTTCAAAACAGCGCAACTGTTTTCAGATAGCGATAATGTTCAATTTCAATTAGACGTCACTTCAATGGGTTTAATACACCAAGAAAAAAAATTATTATCGATTGATTGTATATGCTCAAAAGTGAATAAAGTAGGAACTACGGTTCTGATGAGTCAATTCCATTATAAGGCTAAAATGTTTGAACAGTTAATTAATAATTAAGTATGCAGTAAAATAATAAAGGATTAGACTGACAGGTTACAAGGTAAATTACAATTATTGATCAATAATTCGATTGATAGTGAGGAATTGAATTGGGCACTTAGAGTGTATGGTTTGGTAAAAATGCATAAACCTAGTAACCTATTAAGAATTATTGTCAATTTCCGACACTCCCAAATCTATAAAACTTCTCAGATAATATGCTGTAAAATAAGAAAATAAAATAAAAATTTAGCAATGATTATCACTTGGTTTAAATTGTTGCTAAATGTTAACTAGAAGACGGCGATAGATTAGTCAGCTCAGGTGTAGTGTATACGCAAACAAATACACTGGTATCTGGAGCTACGAACTGTCATTATACGTTTCCTTTTTGATCCCCCGTTAACATTAAAAGGAAGTAAAATGACGATTGGACACTTTATTGAGGCGATACGTATGTAAAATTTAAATTTGGGAAACAATTTTATAAACAAATTAGAGGTATCCCAATGGGACAACATTTTTCGCTCCCAAAAGGAAACATTTTATTTATGAAAGTATGGAAATGTTGCTAAGTCCGATCTTGCCTGTCACTCAATGGAAACCGGACATACTATGAACTAGGGTGATTGCAGTCACAGAGCGATATGTGGTTGTAGCTGAATATCGAGATTGAATGGGTAATCCTTTAAAATAAAATCACGAGATGGTATTATTAAAAAACAGAGGTGGAAAGATCGATTGTTTCAATTTGGAACGCAGCATTAACGATGAGTAGGAAAAGACGATTGCATGAATCAGAATCTGTGACTAGTTCCAGTAAAAGTTTGGGAACGTTGTATTAAGATGGGATTAATAATAAGCTTATAAACGTATTCATGTTTAATTTAATATTAATAATGTAATACTTCCAACATTCATCCTTTAACTATTACCTTATTGTATATTTTAATTGAAGTCTCTTAGTGAGTTGCAAGTTTATTAGGATAAATTTCTCTTTACGAACCAATTTACTGATAATGTAAATTATTTCGTTAAAAAAATTCCCAATTTTATTGTCTGGCTATCAATTATACTACATCATATCATAATTAGGTTTTTTATTTTACAAAATTTCTTTATTTATTTATCCCACGCTCATTTATAAAGATCGTCTTGTTATTACATAATTTGAAATGTTTAGAATAAAACAATTCGTCTTACGCGTGCAAAAGGTAAATTAAAATGTAATTTCATATTAAAAGGAATACATACCTATGCATGCACATTCATACTTGCATGCATACAGGCAATAATAATTATATAAATATATAGATTAATTAATAAATACGTACAAATAAATAAATAAATAAATAATTACATATATATAGATATTTATATAAATGTAGTAAATGAAAAATAAAAGTATTAAAAAAATACATACATGAAAACGCACATGACCACATGCATGCATTCATTCATTTATTCTTACATGCATATATATATATATAAATATAAAAAAAATATATATGTGTATATATATATATATATATATGCATACATAAATAGATACATACATACATACATACATACATACATAAGTTCATGCATAAAAACATAAATTCATATATACATATGTACATACATTTATGCATAAATACATACATATATACATAAACACATCTATTAATACATTTGTGCATGCATACACAAATGATTATATACCTACATACGTTCCTTCATGCATACACAAATGTATACAAGCATACAAACTTAAACATAAACTTAAATAAATACATATTAACGTTAATAAGTACACACAGAATTATTTTAAAATTTAAAACATACGTTATAACAAATGGTCAAATACATACATAATTACGTCTATCAATTCACACGTTCATTCATGTTCAACTACACGCATATTTACATGTAAACTTGCATGCATATAATTAAACGATGACTGATTGCACGAGTTTGCGAGCTTGAACTAAACAACAATCCCAATGGTTAAATACAATGGGATTGGTGTTTACTTCAAGCTCGCAAACTTGATTTAAAGAATTGTTACCACCAACCGCGCAATCAATTATTGTTTAATTGTATTGCCTATATATGTTTATGTGGAGAAAGCTGCAAACAGTTAATGTTCGTGACTGCATAGAAATTGTGCAGCCGACATTTCCAGTCAAGTTCAATGTATGCGAGACTGCTAGAGGTGAGAGCCGCATATCTAAATTTGAGTTCTCTCTCTCTCTATATATATATATATATATATATATATATATATATATTCAATGTGGTTTGATCCTCGCTAGTCAGTTTTCCGTCGTACTCTGATGATGATCATGGAAGTTCGAAACGCGTCAGTGCGTGCGATTTGCGGTAGTTTTGTTATGTTGTTCGACGACTGGTTAAATACAATGGGATTGGTGTTTACTTCAAGCTCGCAAACATGCATATACACAGACAAACGTACAAACTCAGACACTTTCATATTTTTTTGCATATATACATACAAACGGCAAATCGATGCCCCCTGCTCGTAAGGGTTTTTGGCGGGGCCGGTTGATAAGAGGCCCAAGAAACCAGGCCGCTCAATTGAACTACGCGAAATCAGAGATGGAAGGTTTGAACTCGTCATGTCTACGGTGGTGGTACCTAGGAGGTAGATTCTCCAAATGCAATACTGCATGATTTTATTGGATCTCGTAGATTTTAGCACGATGAATACGTGCAGTCAATGGTGAAATCGACTGGGGCATTACAATTCCCCTACGGCTGTAGACACAACATTGTAATGACTTCAGGCAACAAATTTAAATACGGCATTTAACTAAAGTGAAATGTTGGAAAAGGTTTACTGCGCTGTGTGCTTAGGTTAGAAAAAAAAATTAGATAATTAATTGAGAACAGTTTCACTCACTCTCCAGGTGCGGTCGGTCTACGACTCAATTGCGGGGTTACTTTCGGTGGCGAGTTCAAATCAAGCAGATCTGCGCAAAAAGGAAAAAACAGAAATGCAAAAAATATTACTCTTAGTAGCACTAGGCATAGATTACAGTTATTGTCCCGATTTCTTGTGTATTGCCAGCACGTCGTGTTAGGTAACAGCGCAAAATCAGGTATAAAATCTATTTTTTTAACCTTAGAACTCAGAATTTATCGTTGTATAATAGGCAATTGTCTGAACAAGTCATACGACAGAAAACACGGTGTTCAAGCGACTCATAATTAAACAGTCTCAGTTTTAAGACAGTACCTCTGCTAGACAAAGGAGTCGTCCATATGTCGCATCTAGTCACGGTTTCTAGATGCCGCCATTAGTGGAACAGCGTCAGGATAAACCGCACGGTGCTATTCTAACTCCTATTTAGTTTAAAATTACAGATTTCATCGTTATAGAGCACCAACTAAGTATCTGGTTGTGTGGCCGCGAACGGGATTCGATCCGAGGGGCATTAGCTTCCGAATCTTGCAATTCCTCCACTTTCCCACCGAAACCAATGTCACCTAGGGTCGACGTGTCGGCAGGAGTGATAAGATAACTTGAGTTCGTGTATAACTGACAAGTGAATGCAATGCGCCGCTCTGCTTGTATAGTGGATGAACTGCAAGACTCCGAAGCAATTGCACTCGGGTTCAAATTTCGGTCGCCGTAATTCTGACTGCCCGATAAGCATGAAACCAGTCTTCTTGCAGAATTGCGTTACGAGTTACCTGCATTGTCCTGCACCAAACGTTCAGAGCTTTGATTCATGCCCACTGTCCATCTATCTACTTTTAAGATGTTATTCAGTACGTAAGGAACCACGGTAAGCAAAGATATTTCGCTCTTAAGATTGGTTGGAATGTTGAACTTAAACTAACAACTGCTTAAACCATTTACATTCTTTAATAATAATGACGTCCCATATCACTTTCTAAATTATCATTTTGTCTTTTACCATAGTGGCAAAACGAGACAGGCTAGCTGTAATATCGATTATCGTGATGAAGCAAACATTTTTGAAAAAACTCCTGTAAAACGTGGACTAATTTGCACTGTGTAGGCGTATGAAGTATGGGAATTAGTTCTTATGTTTTCTTTTTTACAACGTAGCGCGAGAAGTGTTGAATAAATTTCAGTAAAATTTGGTTTACTAACGTGCATTTCTACGTGACTAAACAGAGGTCTACTTCTACACGAACGCAATGCGTTTCAGACGACCTGTGACAATGCGGCAGCATTAACGGGGCTGATCCACGAGCCCGGTTTACCGCTAGGCTCTGACAGATTTACGCTAATTCTAGTGTCTCGTTAATAGGTGAGGATTCGGTGCTATGTGATCAGGTGATTGATAACGCGAATAGAAGTAACCGATCGAGAAATAGTTGGCCTACCATTCCGCGGTTACCTAGTGGCATGGTGGGTTTTCTCGACCGGTGGTCCAAGTTCTGTAACAAGTTATACAATTGAGCATCCATTGCTTGCGCGGGTTGTGATAACAATTTTGCGAATCAAGTTTGCGAGCTTGAAAATAACACAACTCCGATGGTATTTCACCAGTCGACGATAGTTTTGCTATATTGTTCGACGACTGGTTAAATACAATCGAATGGGTGTGTATTTGAAGCTCAAGCTCTCAAGATTGGCACCTGAAGTTCATTAGCAGAACACCTTAGCCCAACTGAGTGAATCGAATCCACATCGACAGTTACTTCTCGGCTTATTTCGAATTTTAAAATAAAAGCTCAAAATCATCACGAAATACGCCACTTGCAAACAATATTGCGCACCTTTATGAGATTGTTTCCTTTCTTCGCACACTGTGTTTCCTGTTGAAGCCGTGTGCAATTTACCGACGACTGGTTTCAGATTCGACGATCCTCCGAGTGAACTCGCATTTGCAATTGCTCTGGAAACTGCAGCGTTGTCGCGTTTCTTCAGCCTCGACGTGTGTTCCCGTATTAACCCATCTACAGGTGCCACAAAAGTGCTAAGTCGGCGACTACGTCTAGTTGCGCGAGCTCTCGTAGACCCTGGGCTAGCTCCCTGCGTGATTCCTGAAATCGATTTACTCGGGCGTATCGATGATGGACTTGAAAAAATCCCAGCAGGAACAGTACTTGCACTGACAGTGTTCGAATACCCTGAGTACACAATTCTGGTGCTACCGGGCATCTCCAATGAACTCTTTTTGCACGACTTGAGGTTAGGGTTAGTTACCGTGAAGTTATTTTTCACTTCGAACTTCGGGTCGCTTTGCGTCGACGCATCGTCTGATAATAACAAAGTCCTATGCGTTAAAACGTCAAGGCCACTTTGCTCTTCATTTCCGCGGTTGGAAGGTATCAGATTCTCATTCGGACTCACCTTTGCTTTAGCGCTTTTTCTAGCTGCACGTCTCTCTTTAACAGCTTCATTCAGTCTAGTTGTTTCCCAAATGTAACGTTGATATTGATCGAAATGCAATAAGCATTAGTAATACAAAGATGACCGTACTTAGTATTAAATAATAACAATAAATATTATTAATATTGTTAAGAGTGATAGCAACATTGGTAAGAGATAAGTTGTCGCAATAATAGTAGTAGTAGTAGTAGTAGTAGTAGTAGTAGTAGTAGTAGTAGTAGTATCAGTAGTTGCAGTAATAGTATCAGTTTTAGTGAAAGTATTAGTAATCATAATAATAATATTATTATTATTAATACTAGTGGCAGTAATGGTAATATTATTATTAGTAGTAAAAGTAGCAAAGTGGTATTAATTGGAGTATTAGTAGTCACAGAAGTAGTGGTATTAGTAATAATAGTAATAGCATTAGAAGTAGTAGTACTAGTGGCAGTAGAAGTATTAGTGGTGGTTGTGATAGTGGTAGTAACAAATTTGTTCAATTATGACAAGAAGGATACACCAAAGGCAGCATGAACGAAAAGTATAATCTCATGTTCATTCGTTTCGTGCTTAATAGCAACTTATCATTATCCTAGACAAATTTGTAAACTTGCAGTAGTTAAATTAACATCATATAATGTCTCGACAATGCAACATCACATTTTATAATATATATATATATATATATATATATATATATATATATATATACCGATTCTGTAAGGATACCAATTGGGGATACCATGTATCGACTCGGCATACATAATGTTAGTACCATGTACCTTTTCGTACAATAATGTTAGTATCGGGTACTGAAACAATAGCCATAGTGGTGGTATCCTTTACAAACTCGATATATATATATATATATATATATATATATATAACTATATATATATATATATATATATATATATATATATATATATTATTATTTATAGTGAGCTAACGTCGAGTCGCATTGTCGTGACTTGAATGATGTAAGCTTCACTTCTTCAGGTTTACACATTCGTCTATGAGATTGTACCGTCCTATTTTCCCACATTCCTCACCCAATATAAAGTGGATAAAGGGCGTAATAACGGCTCCTACTGATGAGTCGCCAGTAAGCACGAAGTGAGTCTGCACACGGGATTATATAATCCGTTCATGCTTTCTTTTGTTTATCCTTCTGGTCATAATTGAACTAATTTTTTACGATGTGAGCGACACATGATTAATAATTGCATATATATTAGGAGTCCGCAACAAACAGTATTTAAATATTGGTAGTAGTTGTAGTAGTAGAAGTAATGTTGGTAGTAGTAGTAGTAGTACTGGAAGTAGTAATAGTAGTAGCAGCAATATTATTGTTATTGTTATAATTATTATTAATGGTGATAATAGTGGTAGTTTTATTATTAGTGGGATTATTAGTAGAAGTAGTATTAGTGGCAGTAGCAGTAGTGATATAAATATTGGTGATAGTATTATTGGTAGCATTAGTCATAGTAATAGTAGTATATACAATGCATATGAACAATATTTAATTCTATAAATATTTATCGATAATTTTGTACTGACACAACCATGTGAGTATGTTGAAACTTCATTACAAGTAAGTAAATGGGTTCATTTCATATTGGAATGAAGATGATGAGAAAAATATGAACTGTGACTAATTGATAATCATCAGAAATTTATCATTAGCTAAATCGCAAATTAAAAACGGAGACAAACGCGAAATAGATTTTCGCAGCAAAGACCCACGAAATGAAATACTGACGCGAAGTGAATTTTCACAAAATATTTGGATTAATAAAATAATTTAATTACTCATGCCAAGCAGTTTGCTAGATTTGGAAAATCAATAATTGCGCGGATGATGATAAAAATATTTAAATCTTGGTTTGTAGCCTGCTATAAAAACCAATCAAATTAAATTTCTTTGGCATTTACCCATTACAAAGCATCAAACGTTCAATAACTGTATACTGAACAAGAAAACTATCGTAGTAGTTGCGAATTGAAGTCCAAGAAACGAGACGCCAGTGAAACTAGGTGCTCGACAAAGTGCTCGTGAGTTAATTGCTGGATTCTTTTGAGATGCAAGCCTTAATAAAATTCAGAGTACCATGTCCATGTTTGCAAAATGAAAATAAATTTTATCAGATACAAGAACCGCTTCTTTCGCATATTATTCTCAAGTATCTACAAATGAATATCTCCTTATATATATATATATATATATATATATATATATATATATATATATATATATATGTATAAATTGAAAGGAAAAACAAGATGGAAAAATGTAAACATGGAAAGAGTGTTAAATGAGGGAACAACCAATCAATTGCGCGCATCACCTCCAGTTTAAGCTCAATGCCTGTACATGCTTCTTCTGCTTGCATAAATCCGGCTAAAGTTGTTTATACGAAGCTTTATGGACAAACAGACTGCAGCCAGATTTATGCAGGCAGAAGAAGCTTGTTCAGGAATTGAGCTTGAACCGGAGGTGACGCACATCATTGATTGGAGCAACAGATTGCGCAGCAGGTGTGCCCAAGTTCGGGACCTGTCCGCGGAAAATTCTGGACAGTTGTTTCATTTGAACGAATAAAATTTGATCGCTCCATTGCAGAAATAGTCTTTTTCTTTGCCATTCAGCAGACATTGTGTCGCTGTAATTTTTCTGTTTGGTCGAAAGTTAGTTTAATTGTTCTTCAAGTTTCATGTCGTTTGATGTGCCTCTTGTGTGTAAGAGATAAAAAGATTGTCTAACCGATCTTCCTGTGAATATCATTCGACGATAAAGTTCAACTGCGCATTATTAACGTGTTTACTCTATTCTGTTGACTTAATTACACACTGGATTTCGTTTTCGTCATTAATATTTTGCGTAGAAACGCATGAATTCCATTTATTTCTGTATCTGCCTAAACAAATTTGATCAGAGCAACAGTTACAAAGGTGGTTGGCGTTGGATGCCAATTTCAGTGGACTTGTTTCCGTTGCAACACATTGCCGACTTTCCATATTCCTACGGAAACTGGCAAATAAAACAAAAGGTTAGCAGTGCTTCTCATTCACTGGCCCCAGTGGTTAAACTGAATCAGCATTCTTTTTTAATGCCACGGGTTCCCACTCAATTGGTAATTCAGTTATATATTCAAATGTTCTCGTAAGTGAATAAAGACAGAACTTAACGGATGGGCTTTATCTTAAGACAACAACGACAACTTATGACTAGGTTATATTGCCAACGACTGCAGCGATTTCGACGGATTCGTAGGCAAACCATCGTCGTGAGTCCAACGGAGATGCATATTGTGGTTCCTAATGGTGCGGGCGAAGGGAGATCATTGCAGAAGCATTCGCTTTTGTTAACGTTTAACCATATCATCAAACTTCATCTTAGGCGAGTTCAATAGGTTGTGCTGCGCATCGCAGATACGCATTGTGATTTTAGGACACAGAAATGTTTTAATGGCCAGATAAACCAGCATTATCAGCGTGAGCCTTTCAGATGTCAAGTGGCTGTGGCTATGTCTTCGCTGAAATAAAACGGCTATTATTCACCAATCAGTTAAGCTCAAAAATATGCTCGAGCTACAGATAAAGCTAGGTGAGAAGCGGCGGTCCACAAAAGTTTATTAGCGCTGGAGCCCGAATTCAACCATCATAATCACCTGGATTTCTTTATTCGTCTAAAGTATCTCCACTTATTTATCATGCTACACGAAAATGACTGTACCCTATTTACTGTCTCAGGTTGTAAAACAGAGATGGCTAGTTAGAATGTTAGGTCTAAATGGATGGCATATAGACTCCACACAATGGAAATGCTAACCAAGAAAAAAATTTTGTACAAAAATGCAAATTGTGTGTAGTTAGCGGCAGAGTGCCTCAGAGGCTAGAGCACTAGATTTCAAAGCAAACGTGCCCAAGTTCGAGCCATGTACGCGACAAATTCTGGACAGTACGTGATGAGTTCCCAATAAGGATGAAACTGGTCTACTGGATGAATTGCATTTTCTACACTATACAATGCTTAGATTCAACTGACAAACGTATGTATAAAATGGGACTGGAATTTATATCAAGAGCGCAATCTTGACTTATATAATTTAAAATGCCTACCTACACATACACAGAACCCTATTTAGGTATATATTTCTATATATAAATATATTCTTCTACGTTTAGATTTTTGCATCTCAAGTTGTACCAGTATAAAAAGGGTATCGAGTAAACACTGGAATAAAGTCAATTGACCTATCATTTTAGACAAGTCATTCGGTTATGTAATTCATGTTAATATTTCGCAAACCTATATATCTAACATCTCGTAACATCCGCTTAGGCTTACCAAGTATATGCATGTTAAACAATACCTGATCAATATCAAGCATCAAAAAGTTCCCTGAATATACTCTACACAAAATTAAATTTATACTGCCATATGTATGTGCATAATAGGTCAGGTGTTTTTATCAAGATCGCAACCTTGATTATAGAAAGTGTTATCCCCGCCCGCGCAACCAATATTCGTTTAATTGTACAAAGCTTCAATTCAAAACAGCTTCCCCATGTAGTGTGGTGTCTGCTAGCGGACACCCACGTATGTTCACCCGTCAATTGTCTCTTGTTTAACGAGAGTACGGTGTGTCGTGGTCAAATGACTGAATTCACGTGGAAAGAAAATCCTTTTTAACAACAACTGACATGAAAACAATCGTTGATTGACCGGGTGGCGGTAATAATTATTTAAGTTAAGTTCGCAAGCCTGGAATAAACACCAATCTCATTGCATTTAACCAGTCGAGCAACACTGGCGTTAGTCTTGCTTTGGTGTTCGGCAGAGTCAGTAAACTCGGGATTGGCGTTTATTTAACGATCGAAAACTTGATTATAGTAATTGTTATCACCGACTGCGCAACCAATATTCGTTTAATTGTACAAAGCTTCATTTCAAAACAGCTTCCCCATGTAGTGTGGTGTCTGCTAGCAGACACCCACGTATGTTCACCCGTCAATTGTCTCTTGTTTAACGAGAGTAGGGTGTGTCGTGGTCAAATGATTGACATCACGTGGAAAGCAAATCCTTTTTAAACAAGAACTGACAATTAAACACACGTTGATTGCGCGGATAGTTGTAATACTTATTTAAGTCAAGTTTGCAAGCTTGGAATAAACATCCATCTCCTAGCATTTCACCAGTCGAGCAACACTGGCGTTAGTCTTGCTTTGGTGTTCGGCAGAGTCTGTAAATTCGGGATTGGCGTTTATTTAACGATCGAAAACTTGATTATAGTAATTGTTATCACCGACTGCGCAACCAATATTCGTTTAATTGTACAAAGCTTCATTTCAAAACAGCTTCCCCATGTAGTGTGGTGTCTGCTAGCAGACACCCACGTATGTTCACCCGTCAATTGTCTCTTGTTTAACGAGAGTAGGGTGTGTCGTGGTCAAATGATTGACATCACGTGGAAAGCAAATCCTTTTTAAACAAGAACTGACAATTAAACACACGTTGATTGCGCGGATAGTTGTAATACTTATTTAAGTCAAGTTTGCAAGCTTGGAATAAACATCCATCTCCTAGCATTTCACCAGTCGAGCAACACTGGCGTTAGTCTTGCTTTGGTGTTCGGCAGAGTCTGTAAATTCGGGATTGGCGTTTATTTAACGATCGAAAACTTGATTATAGTAATTGTTATCACCGACTGCGCAACCAATATTCGTTTAATTGTACAAAGCTTCATTTCAAAACAGCTTCCCCATGTAGTGTGGTGTCTGCTAGCAGACACCCACGTATGTTCACCCGTCAATTGTCTCTTGTTTAACGAGAGTAGGGTGTGTCGTGGTCAAATGATTGACATCACGTGGAAAGCAAATCCTTTTTAAACAAGAACTGACAATTAAACACACGTTGATTGCGCGGATAGTGGTAATACTTATTTAAGTCAAGTTTGCAAGCCTGGAATAAACATCAATCTCCTAGCATTTCACCAGTCGAGCAACACTGGCGTTAGTCTTGCTTTTGTGTTCGACAGGGTCAATAAATTCGGGATTGGCGTTTATTTAACGATCGAAAACTTGATTATAATAATTGTTATCACCGACTGCGCAACCAATATTCGTTTAATTGTACAAAGCTTCATTTCAAAACAGCTTCCCCATGTAGTGTGGTGTCTGCTAGCAGACACCCACGTATGTTCACCCGTCAATTGTCTCTTGTTTAACGAGGTAGGGTGTGTCGTGGTCAAATGATGACATCACGTGGAAAGCAAATCCTTTTTAAACAAGAACTGACAATTAAACACACGTTGATTGCGCGGATGGTGGTAATACGTATTTAAGTCAGGAGTTGGAGTAAACGTCATCTCCAGCATTTCGAGTCGAACGCTACTGGAGTTAGCTCTTGGTGTTCGGCAGAGTCTGTAAATTCGGGATTGGCGTTTATATAAAGATCGCAACCTTGATTATAGTAATTGTTATCACCGCCTGCGCAACCAATATTTGGACATTTGAGCTTCGGCTGTTATACGAATATTCCTTATAATTGTCTCTTGTTTAGCGAAGGTACGGTGTATCATGGTCGAATGATTGACATCCACGTGGAAGCTCGATCCTTTTTTGAAAAGAACTAGTGTACATTGATTGCGCGGATGAGTGGTAATGCATTTTGATGATGGAATGGCCTCGTTCTAGCATTTCGACAACACCATTAGTCTTACTTTTGTATTCGACAGGTCAATAGAATTCTGGTGACATTTCGTACCATTTGATTTAAAGAACTAATGAAATAGTAATGTAAAATTTGAAACCTCGATTCTATTTTGGCGACCGGCGTAGTCTGAACACGCCCAGGCAGAGGATGCTGTGCTCTCGCAACGCTCGACAGAACAAGGCACCGAAGCACAGCTGATTGTCTACGACAGATGGACCGGCCAACTGTTCGTTACTGATGGCCAGCTGTTCAACTCGCGGACGCTGTCTCGCCTGTGCCGTCATCATCAACCAAATTTGATGACGTCTGCGTTGACGACGTAGGCGCATCAGCAGACGTTCCTGTTTAAGTTTAATCTGTCTCCTGGTCATGTGCCTACCATCTTTATTAAAAAAAACAAAATTTAATTGAAAATAATAATACTAGTACAACTGCTAGTACTACTAATGCCACAGCAATTAAAGTATAATCACTACTTCGATTTTAATTAAAAATAAAGTCTCTGATATTGTTTCGACTATAATACTACTATACTATTTCATTACTGATAATGCCACTGCTTCTGCTACTCCTACTACTACTGCTACTGCTACTACTAATACAACTAGTATTATTGCTGCTACTACATCGTTACGAATACTTCTACTACTTCGACTATTATTACTATTATTACTACTGTCGCTACTTCTATCATTATAACTCCTACGTTGACCAATGTTACCACTTCTACTACTAATACAACTACTATTAATGCTGCTACTACATCGTTACGAATACTTCTACTACTTCGACTACTATTACTATTATTACTACTTTCCTTACTACTATCATTATAACTCCTACATTGACTAATACTAGCACTTCTAATACTAGTAAAATTAGTATTAATGCTGCTACTACATCGTTACGAATACTTCTACTACTTATACTACTATTACTACTACTGCAATTAATATTACTACTACTACTACACTGATACGAATACTTCTACCACTTCAACTTTACTACTACTACTAAAACTTCTACTACTAATACTACTACTACAACGTTAACATTACTTCTTCTACTCCGATTACTACTACTACTATTACTACTAATCCTACAACTAGTATTAATGTCACTACTATTAATCCGTTGGGAATACTTATACTACTTCGACTAATACTACTAATAATAACAGTACTGTGACTACTACTTTAGATGCACAACTTGATAACGCAAGTGTGTTTTTGATAATCAATATATTTGACTATTGGAGAATTGGCTTTTATCTTGATTTAATATCCTGCGATTTTAAACTTTTAGTATAGATAGGTTAAACTAAACGCAATGAATTTTACGGGTTTTTGCACACATCGTTTACAATATTTTCGTTAAATGTGAATAATTTTGAAATGATGAGATGTTACTATATGCGCGAAATCATGATGTGATTTTTAAGATTATATTTTTAATAAACTTAAATTCGGGATTTTATAGCCTAGTTTTATTTTTATGTAATTGTATGTTGGTGAGTTTTACAATATTTAACAGAAGGTAACGAAATGGCATCCGATTGGATTTCATTTCCCGTATAAGACTCATGTTAACTTCATTTTATGTGAGTGTGTAATTTGTACAGCAGAGTGAGGAGAAATATTTTGACAAACAGTTTGATAACAATTATTTAAATCAAGGTGTCCATCTTGATAGTCGCCATCATTAATGTTATTGAATCCAGCGCATTTTAGCGTTGAACTCTACGGTTGCCTTCAGCAGAATCGAACTTATCATTAAAACTGTTTTTTACGGCGAAGAAAGAGAGAGAGAGAGAAAGAGAAAGAAAGAGAAGAAGAAGAGAGAGAGAGAAAAAGAGAGAGAGAGAGAGAGAGAGAGAGAGAGGACAATATCACGTAAGTTCTGGCGGGATTCGGATAAACCGGTTTCCAGGACGAAAGTTATCGGTTGCCCGTGAGTAAAATGCAGGAATGTAGGCACTTGAGGTAAGACCTACGGCAAGTGTCAATGTTATTGGCTCCAATATCATTATTTCCATCGCTCTCGTCGTTGTCACTGAGAAAGAAAGCACCATTCTCCGCATTGTCGTCATCAACATCATCGTCCTCGTCTTCATCTTCGTCATCGTGAAAGAGGCTATTTTGAATGTGGAAGCGACTACTTTGAGACGAAATTCCCTCATTTAAAGCGTAATGCGACGATATGGGCTCCTGCCCCATTCCCGTCAAGTCTAACTCCGTCCGAGGTCCGGAACCACAACAGTAGTATCCTGATTCTTCGCGACTACTATTCGAACCGGATTCAGCCAAAAGTTGCTCCAGAGCCGGAGTAACACCGCCGGTTACGAGATGGCGAATTACTGTCATTGCGTTTCTGTCAAAATAGGCAGTGCTGACAAGAGCGTCTAGAACTGAACTTGTGAATGCAACACCTCGAGCAAACGGCGGAGTCAAATACACGGCCACATCTGAGCTACCAGTCGCCAAGTCGTCTGGATCCAGATAATGAATGTTCTCATCAACTGCCAACTCTGTGATAATGGGGATCTCGGCACCTGAACGACGATGTCTACAAAACACGGAAAATAAATTTTTTGGTACAATATGAATAAACCAACTAATTAGTCGCCAGTAAGCACGAAACGCACGTGTACATGAGATTAAATCTTTCTTCTTTGCCGAAGTTTGTAATTCCTTCTGGTCTCATTTGATTTACTTTTACAGGGTACGCAACACGTGAAACCTAATTAAATATATATGAATTCGCCATAATAAATTTAACTTACTTACTTTTACTTTACTGCGGCTGACTCATTTTAGAGGATAAGCCGGCTCCATTTCATGGAGTTTCTTGGGAATTTGGTACAAGTGGTGTCCCCTCACCACTCGGCTTTTTGATCGAGGACGCACCTCTAGCCTTTGCACATCCAAGCGCAGTCTGCAAGGCAGCAGTAAGTTGCATGGTTGCCGGTGGCTGTTGAGAGCTCATTCGCCATTCGGAAGTACGGGGTACTGTCCAGGAGTCCATGTAATCCTGTGGCTGTTGTCCCCTTTTGTGACGGGGAACACACGCCGAGTCATGGTGCCGTCGTCGGGCTCATGTGGTATTTTATAGGAGATCCGATTGCCGGTCGGAGATCCACCACGCCCTGGTGACACCACCGCCATAGCCCCGTTAGCCCATGTACGATCGGCCATCGAAACATGGTTGACACCGTCATACCACGTTGAGGAGGGGATGGTCTTTACGACGGAATAAATTTAACGTAGCTAGCAAATTCATCTTACTCTAGTATTTGTTACCACTTAGCAAACCATACTTACCTAACTAATCGGAATTAATTTATCTATCGATTAACATGGTTTTATGTTTATATAATTAAACGAACAACTACTTTTTAATCAAGGTTATGATCTTCCTATATATATGTCAGTCTATACTAAGTATTGCATAGTGTGGAAAAGGCAATTCATCCAGTAGACCAGTTTCGTCTTTATTGGGAACTCATCATGTACTGGCCAGAATTTGCCGCAGACAGGACTCGAACCTGGGCACGTCTGCTTCGGAATCTGGTGCTCTAACCACTGAGCCACCTACCGCACACCACACACACAATTTTCAGTCATATGCTAACTTATGTTTCTTGGTTAGCCTTTCCTTTAAGTAGAGCCTACATAGCATCCACTTAGCCCTAAAGTTCCAACTAACCATCCACAATCTCTCATTATAGAACAGATACCATGTTACATGGGAAGTGGTATTGAAATGAACATTTATACAATTAAACGAAAATCGGTCGTGCGGGTGGGGATAACAGTTACTTTTAAATTAAGTTTGCAATTTTTATATAAAAACCTGACCCATTAAGTAAACACATTTGTCATTATAAACTAAGTATTACATAGTATGGAAAAGGCAATTCATGGAACCTTTTGAAGTCTGCTTTTGATTTTGTATTTTTTGACATACATAAACTTGGTAAACAAAAGTGGATATAACGAGATTTAAATGAAATGTGTTGCACGACAGTGAATAGATTATTTACCTTTTTCTCTTGTTGAAACCCGAGAAGTTTGCATCCGCTGTCTAATTGATTTTTCATTTGACATACACTTACCTAGTAAAAGAACAAGTTATGCTTAAAAGATCTAACAACAAGTATAAATGAAGAAGTTTAAACTAAAATTTTCCACTTGACATATTGATTGTCAAATTGTTTGTGTGATGTGCTTTCCATTGAAAAAGACCTCCAGATCCGGAGGTCGAAATATCTGGAAACATCAGGTAGACAGCTGATGCAAACTTCTTGGATAACAACTCGAGAAAAAGGTAAAAAAAGATTTAACGAGATGTTAGATATATTGACAATAGCCGTCTTTCTAGACTTCAAGGGTGCATTTGATTCTGTGGATCGCAATGTTTTATTCCATATTTTGTCGAAAAGCGATGTGCCCACAAAATTTGTTAATATTATATACTACACAAATACTTGTGGAGGCGTTAAGATTAACAACGAGTTAACACAACGTCACAAGCAGCAATGGTGTTCGTCAAGGTTGTCCACTTTCCTCATTTTTGTTTAATTTTGTAATCGATGCTATTATGGATAACACTCCCTCACAATCAGGATGTTGCAGTCGAAGTTCTCCCGGGCGATAAACTAGTCGATCTTGACTATGCGGACGATATCGTACTATTATTCGACAATTAGGATGCTGCCCAGGCCACCTTGAATAGATTAACAGACGTTGTTCTGTTTTCCGGTATGAATCTCGCACCCTCTAAATGTAAGGTACTGTTACAGGATCATCCACCACTCACTCCAACATTGCGACTGCAGAATGAAGATCTTGACATAGTCGACAGGTTTACATATCTTGGAGCTCTATCAATAACGTAGACAATATGTCCGACGAGGTAAGAATACGAATCGCGAAAGCTAGATTAACTTACTCGAACCTACTTCATTTATGGAGAAACGCGAATATTTCACTTTACCTTAAAGGTCGTGATTACAATGCATCTGTACGCGCAGTCTTACTATACGCTAGTGAAACTTGGCCTCTTAGAGTTGATGATTTGAGATGTTTACAGGCATTCGATCATCGTTGTTTGAGAAGTATAGCACATGTTGGTTACCAACAACGAATAACTAACGTTGACATACGTAGATTTATTTTTGGATCTGACAATAAGTGCTCGTCGTTAGAAAAACAAATAAGGCTCCATCAACCTCGTTGGCTCAGTCACGTTCTGCGTATGCCCTCATTTCGATTGCCCAGTAGAGCTCTGTTCACTCATCCAGCACCAAATTGGCGTAAATACAAGGTGGGCAGATTTTGATATACTTCTGCCTGTGCTGAAATCCGCAAAGTGCTATATTCGTGCCAGAATGGAAGATGGTCCGCCTATTTTTCCATCAAGAACACACTACGCGAGACTAATAGGTGTGAGAAATACTTCTATGATTTTAAATAATAAATACACAGATTGCGACTTGATTCTCATTATCTACTTGGCTGTCTTGTCCTGAAGATTATCGTGGACGGTCGAAACGTTTCAGTGCATTCGACTGACGATAGTTATGTTTTGCTTTTCGAGTTCGCTAACTTTCGGTGAAGAAAAAAAATGTCATGATTAAAACATTAACGACTGAGGGCACAAACGGTTAAAATCGTAATTGTTTAAATCCATAAGTCTGATGTATACGTTTGAAGAACTTGAAATGACGGAAGCTTGCTAATAGAGATTATAAAGATCACTAGAAAAGTTCACTTCTTCTAAATAAAATAACGCTATTGCAAAAAATAGACTAGTATCGTAAATCAACACGTTTAAAAATGCAACATTCCGTCAGAAAGTAACAAATAAAACCTCACTGACTACAGGACCCTCCGTAGAAGATAAATTATTGCCCATCATAGGCCGATAAGTTTTTGTTATCTTCACAATTTTCTCTACTAAAATAACACTTCAAAATCAAAATAATGGACAAAAATAAATAAAGTTTTCAAATCGAAAAAAATTCTCTCATCTCTGAAAGAGCTACCAATTAATATATACATAAAATAAAAAATGCATACCTCCACATATATATGTACACAAATACATTTGTACACTCGTACAAGTTTACCTAGGTTAATAAATGAATTCATACATACATACACACACACACACCTACATAAATGCAAACAGACAAATGTGCACTAACATACACGTGTGTACATACGTACATAAAATTAGTTACCCTACCGAAACTAAAAATGTGAAATAACATAATTGCATAAATGCATCTATACAGTTATACACATTAACATCCATATATATATATATATATATATATATATATATATATATATATATATATATATATATATATATATAACATTTCTCGTGCGCATTGTATTTAACAGGAATTTCAGCTTCACATTATTTACAAAGTAGAATTCATTTACTGCGCGGATGTGGATAACTGTTAATCGTATAATATTTTTCGACTTGAAGTGAAAACCAACCATATTTTAACTATTCGGAAATTACAGTAAAGTCAACGTCATTTTTAGGTGACGACATCTGGCGACCTTTCATAGTCCTCATTAAGGCACAGCGCAACCTCATTGTGAGGGCATAGAGATAGTTCAAGCTCACAGAATGTAATACTACTGCTCGTGAGAGACGCATTTCTTATTTTCAATACGAATCTTTGGCCAGTTGACGGTCGTGCATTAATGAGGACTTTGAAAGGTCAAATCTCATTAGAATGTGCGATTGATGGTAGTTTTTTGGCATATTTTATGAATTGTACATTTAAATAGGATGATGCTTGCCCAACCTTGCAAACTTGCTTTAATTATTCTTTATCAACATCCGCGCAATCAACGATCGCATTGTCTATGATAATAAACCTACCAATGTTAGTTATAACTGCTACCTTCTGAAGAATAACTTACTTTGCAATTCGATACTGCTTGTGATGGAGAACTAAAGAATATATGCAATTGTGTATTGGGTGTTGCGAACCTAGTAACAACTTAGTTCAGTTGTGACCAGAAGGATAAACCAAAGGCAGCATGAACGGAAAGTATAATCTCATGCACATTCGTTTCGTGCTTACTGGCGACTCATCAGTAGGAGCCGGTATTACGCCCTTTAACCACTATATATTTGGTCAAAGAATGTAGAATAATAGGACGGTACAATCTCCTAGACGAATGTGTAAACCTGCAATAGTGAAGCTAACATCATCCAAAGTCAACGACAATGCGACTTCAACGCTAACTCACACTATATAATATATATACCGAGTCTGTAAAGGATACTAACACTATGGCTATTGTGTTAGTAACCGATACCAACATTATTGTACCGAAAAGGTACATGGTATTAACACTATGGTTTCCGAGTCGGTACATGGTACCAACATGATGGATATCAATTTATGCTATAGTTCACCGAAATTGAGAATTACAACAATTTCTGAACACCTGTTACTCCAGTAAATCCATACACTCTGGCCTTGATCGATATCAGTTATCACATTTCGCGGTAAGCATGACATCATTCAATTCAATATATAACAGTTAAATACTGTTTGTTGCGGAGAACTAATATATATGCAAGTATGTATTAGGTGTTGCGAACCTAGTAACAAATTAGTTCAATTGTGACCAGAAGGATAAACCAAAGGCAGCATGAATGGAAAGTATAATCTCATGCACATTCGTTTCGTGCTTACTGGCGACTCATCAGTAGGAGCCGGTATTACGCCCTTTTACCACTATATATTTGGGTGAGGAATGTGGGATAATAGGACGGAATAATCTTCTATACAATTATTCGACGACTAGTTAAATACAGTGGGATTGGTATTTACTTCAAGATCGCAAACTTGATTTAAAGAATTGTTACCACCATCCGCGCAATCAATTATTGTTTAATTGTATTGTCCATATATATATGTGTGTGGCGAAAGCTGAAAACAGTTAATGTTCGTGACTGCATAGAAATTGTGCAGCCGACATTTTCAGTCACGTACAATGTATGCAAGACTAGAGGTGAGAGCCGCATATGTAATTTTGCTTTCCATATATATGCAGTGCGGTTTGATCTTCGCTAGACAGTTTACCGTCGTACTCTGATGATGATCATGGAGGGTCGAAACGCGTTAGTGCGTTGCGACTGGCGGTAGTTTTGTCATGTTGTTGATGTTTACTTGAAGCTTGCAAACTTGATTTAAAGAATTGTTACCACCACCGCGCAATCATTTATTGTTTAATAGCCATAGTTTTGGTATCCTAGCTCTACTATTGCTGGTTTACACATTTGTATAGAAGATTTTTCCGTTCCATTTTCCTCCATTCCTCACCCAAATATAAAGTGGTTAAAGGGCGTAATACCGGCTCCTACTGATGAGTCGCCAGTAAGCACGAAACGAATGTGCTTGAGATTGTACTTTCCGTTCATGCTACCTTTGGTTTATCCTTCTGGGCACAACTGAACTAATTTGTTACTAGGTTCGCAACACCTTCTACATAATTGCATATATTCTTTAGAAATGGTCTGAAATTGGGAAGAGATATTTATAGGAAGGATACTTATTCAGGAATCCTTCTTAATTTCAAGTCCAATCACCCGTTTCGTATGAAAGTCGGGATCTTAAAGTCATTAACATTAAGAAGTCTCAAGTTAACAGATATAAAGCATAGGAAGTTAGAATTAGACAGACTACGCGATATATTCAAGACTAATGGTTACCCTCCTCATTTAATAGATACAACAATGAGGGACATGGTGAAGAAATTTAATCCTAGTTTGAGATACATAAAAGCGGATAAGGATAAGGAAGAGCGGAAGGTCATGGTATTACCGGACTCTATATTAAGTAGGAAAGTGAAATCAATAGCTTTAAAATACAATATAAGGACCGTTTTAAAACAGCCCCTTACACTAGGCACTATACTCCATAACCAAAAAGAAAAGATTGAACCCTTAGACACTTCAGGAGTGTATGAGATCCCATGCAATGATTGCAGTCTCAAGTATGTTGGTGAAACCATGCGTCCAATCAAAGTAAGAAGAGGTGAACATAAAACTGCGTGTAAATATGGACATATTGCTAAATCTGATCTTGCTCGTCATGTAGTGGAGACTGGGCATACTATCGACTGGGAGGAATGCAAACGCATAGCAATATGTAGTCGTAATAGGATGACGAGATTGATTAGGGAATCTATAGAAATTAAATCTAGAGATAATATTATGAATGAAACAGCTGTTGAAAAATCTTTAGGTCCGATTTGGAATACTGCACTAGCTAGTGGAAGAAAAAGGCGATTGCATGAATTGGTAACTGAAGCTAGCTCCAGTAAAAGATTAAGAACATCAGATTAAGATTGACTAATTAGTGGGCTTTTATTCAACAAATGAATAAACAATTATTATGAATATAGTCTTCAAAATTTCATCTCTAACTATTCATTTGATTTTAAAACAAATAGTGATTTCAACCTTAATTTTCTGTTTTACACCCCCACCCTAACCATTGGAAATATTCTAATAATACAATAGTTATAAGTAATAATTTGTCTGACGCGTGCAAAGGGTAAATTAATGTCTATTGACTGCAGTTTCATTTAGATGTACGTACATGTGTATCAAAATAAAAATAATTTAACCAAGTTTTTTAGTTATGCATACACATACACATGGACATGCGTGGCGTGCGCCAATAACTGTTATTAACTTCTCTATCTTGAGTACAACCTAGTGGTTTGAATTGTAATTTAACATGTGCATTAGTCGTTCGGACTTCTGGTTTTATCACTCATGGCATGTTTTTATGACGAGTGTTTCTGAATTATGGGTCTCCCCATCTCAGTTACGTCATTTACATTGAGTGTGTAAAAACGAATAGTTATTGCATGCAATTGATAAATTATTATTCAGCCACTCTGGTCGAAATTAGTTAGATGAAAACAACGTTATGAAAATGCACAAACACACACACACATGTGACACGCGAATATCTAATGAAAGGATCAGTCTGAGGTATATAAATATTATGACTAGAGGAAATAAAAACACTTGCTTCATTTGTTTCGTGAGATGCAACTGATGAAGGCCTAAGGTAAGATGGGCCGAAATATATTGCCAAAAGAAAACTACTGGAACAATGAAAGCTGCGTTAGTCAAAACGCAGATCAGGTAATTTCAATTAATCCAGGTGCGAAACACGGAAACTCCTTCAATAATACACAATTACTTTGCAATTATTGAGGCCATAGCAAAGCCCATAACGTGTGAGTAATTGTCATTTGACAATCAGCTGAAAACTAACACTTGAAATTGCGTTTGGCAACATAGTAGAATTTGCTTTCGCAAACACGTAGGCAGTCAAATTGAAGAAGAGAGTTTCGAGTAGAGTTGACTAGGTAATTGGTGTAATAGTCTATGTATACGCTCATAATTAGCAAACACGTAGATACTATTCGTGTGCTGTGAGCTAGACTCGTGCATGGTGTCGCATAGTCAAAGAGACTTCAAACTAAATTACTCGACGACGGAAAAAGTGCCAAGCCTTCGAATGCGCCCATGACGGCGAGTATGAAAGGTGTAGTGCTGCCTTCCTCATTGCGCTCACCGGGATAACTGGATCTCTTGACTTCCAGCGAGGCTCATACATCCGGCCAGGCATGTCAGTGGCTACGAGCCACGTTCAAATGCTGCAAACGATTTAAAGAGGAACGTGCAGGTGAGAAGCTTCACTTACGCAAATGGTTCGTTCGCGTCGGCCCTCCTATTCCGAGGAAATGTCATTGCGCGAATGCTTAATGAGCAGAGAATAACCTCTTTGTCGATCATAAAAATGTCGTGGTCGGCGCGATGATCAGTCATCACGCCTCGAGATCCGATAATGACGCATATTGAGCAGAATTGAAGACGTGCTGCACACAGATCGAGTCGAGACAGCGGGTTGCCGGGCAAAGCATAAACTCCAGGAAAGTTGGCCAGACCAGGCCATTCACGCGCCAGATACCTTCGATTGCCTTGGGCGAAAAAGAGTAAAACAGGTGTACGTAAACCAAGAAAAAGAGTATGCCTATCGCGTTATCAACATCTGATGAAAGTAAATCAATTCTTTAAATCAAGTTTGTGGGCTTGAGGTAAACACCAATCTCATTGTATTTAACCAGAAGTCGATCAACGTAGCAAATCTACCGTCAGTCAAACATTTAATTTTTATAATTAAGTCAATTGTCGATAAACGTTTTTTTTAAATCATGCTTGCGAACAGGAGAAAAACAATAATTCAACTTTCAAGCCATTCTATCGTTTCATTTAAAGACTATTTATCACTTCCATTGAGCTTGCTTCAGAAATCGTTAATATATTTCATCCTTCAGCTTATAATAAATCATTTATTGAACGTATTATGATAAATTGTCTTTGAATAAAGCTAAAGAATGGCTTAAAATTGGGATTATTATTTTTCTCCAGTTCGGAAGCATGATTTTAAAAACGGTTATCGACAATTAAACGTGTGATTGACAGTAGTTTTGCTAATTTCAGTGACGATTGGCTAAATAAAATGGGATTGGTGTTTACTTTAAGCCCGAAAACTTGATTTAAAGAATTGATTTAATTATATCAGATAGAGTAATTAGTGTTGATACTGTTGAGATTTAGTAAAACAGATAAAAAGAAGATTATTATTGCGACAGAATTCAATTGAAGCATAATTTTTCCGCAGATAAATAAAAAATATATTTTTACATTATTTTAATATAAACTGGGGAAAAGTTTGTGTTTGTGTTACTGCGTGTGATTTACGTCTGCTTTCTTTGTTGTATAATGCACGCATTTATTCAACTTCTTATTTCACGCGTGTGTAATGCTAAAGACTAATCTGTGTTTTATGTAATATGAAACTACAAATTCGCATTGGTAGTAGTCCGACGCCAGAGAAATTTACGATCTGAAGGTCGGCAAAACATGGTAGGGCACAAAATAAATGTTTACAACGAGTCTCGGCATAGTTTTTCATACAGGGAGTTCAGCAAAACCTAAAAGCAAGACGACTAAGTGATACAGTTAAACAATAATTAATCGCGCGGGTGGTGGTAACAATTCTTGAAATTAAATTTTCTAGCTTGAAATAAGCACCAATCCAATTCTATTTAACCAGTCATCGATCAACATAACAAAACTACCGCCAGTCGCACGCATTGACGTGTTTCGACCTTCCATGATCATCATCAGAGTACGACGGCAAACTGACTTGCGAGGATCATATATATGCTATGCAGTTTGATCCTCGTTAGTCAGTTTTCCGTCGTACTGTGAAGATGATGAAAGGTCGAAAGGCGTCAATGCGTGCGACTGGAGGTAGCTTCGCTATGTTGTTTGACGACTGGTTAAAGACAAAGTCTATAAGTAATATCTTTTAAGTACTCGAGGAGTAATTTCACCGTATTATAGAAAAAAGGCGACTTCATATCCGAATTGTTTATATCCACATCGAAATATTGATTATATTAATTGTTATCACAGGCCGCGCAACCAATATTCGTTTAATTTGGTGACAGTTGGAATGAAAAGGCCTAGCTCGGAAGTGCATAAAGGTTCTTAGGATTACTTTCTAAATGATGGGTATATTTCTCCAGTTATTTCTGAATTTTTGTATGCATTTGTATGTTCACATTGAACGTATTTATTGATGTATGCTCGTAGGCGAATTTATTTGCCTACGTTTAAGTTTGCAGAAATTGTGTGTGTGTGTGTGTGTGTGTGTGTATGCATGTACGCCTAAATGAGATTGCCCTCGCTTGCAGGAACAAATCTTATTATGTATGATACACGCAGCTGTGTATAATTTTGTATACGGAGCTTGCGGAAATCTTAACCGCTGTTCAAGGATTTGCCGATAAGGAGGAGCCTCGTGGACTGGTTTGACCTAAACAAACAAGAAATACGTATTAAACGTAAGGGATTCACAAACAGGCGTCGTGTGGTAGATGGAAGACGTAGACATACCCAATAGAACGATCGGACGCAGATCCTCTGGTTGAATGTTACTCGCACGAAGAGGCATTACAAAAGCCGCCAAGCCGAGCAGAGGTGCGTCCTCTTCAGCTACCAGACAGACCAAAACATGATTCGAGAGAGCACTGCCGTTTGGCGAGTACTGGTTCACAGGAGACGGAAATGACGGCCCCGGACCGGAATTCTCCCCAATGCTTCTGCTTACGTAAACACAAAAAAGGCCGTATGCAAATATTTATAATTACGTTAAAAAATTTCAAAAAATAATTAATGTTTAAGGTGTGTGAAACTGACAGTAAAATATCCTTGTTGTAGCTATTGCTCGTGATGTGATTTAATGGATATTCTTGTCCAATGTCATGTTTGCTTTTTGATAGCACTCCGAAGTCGGTACAGACTGGAATTATTTGCATTTCCAGGTGCACAGTTGGTGTGTGGCCTTGATTGATGGGTTCTCACTTGTCCCTTCAGTATGGGGCCGAAATTTTTCAGAATTTTCGAGACTTCATTTCTCGTCTCATTTTAGCACACCATACTCACAGGAAAAAAAGCAAAACTTGTGACAAGTGTGAAGAGTATGGTATCAACCCTGACGATGGGAATGGAGATGAAGTCCCTATAATTCGGAAAATCTGTTTCCAACGTCATTTTCAGACAAGCAGGTCATAGTGAATTCATCAATCTATACCAAGCACCAACTGTGCACCTGGAAATGGAAAGGAATCAAGTCTTTACCGACCTACGAGTGCTATCAATTTTCCCGCACAAGCAAAATGCGGATAAATGCAAGTATCCAACGAACTGCGCAAGATACAATAATATTTAAGCATTACTTAAAACAGTGTCATGCTTATTTGTGTGTTTAATTTTGATCCGCTATTTGGATTGTCACTAACAATCTGAAGATGAAAACTTTTAGTCTTACGACTTTAGTGTATTGGTTTTAATTCAGGAGTTGTTCTAGTTTACATTAAAAATTTTTTTCGATAGGTGAACAAGCATACCTAATTAATATGACGGCTTCCAAGTAGACCATTCCGTGGTAATTCTTCGAAGGCAAAATATGACAATAGAATATGTTATGGCACAAATGCCAGAATACTAGCTAAACTATGTCAATCGAAGATGAAATAGGAGGCTTGTTTTGAAGTGAAAAACAGTACGAATAGTGGTTATTATCCTTCAAAAGAATGAAGATTGCAGAGTTTACAGTTACTTAAGTATGTGCGCTCGCAAGGTTGTATTTCGCATGTATGGATGAATGTATGTCTGTATATATGTACTATATGTATGTCTGTATTTATGGATGTATGCACGCATGTATTTTTTTAGCATGTATGAATGTATGTACGATTGCATATATGTAGAAGGTATGTATGTATGTATCTACGTATGTGTATATATTTATGTATTGATAACTGTATGCATATATGTGTGTATGAGTTTTTTATCTATTTTTGTCTGTATGCATGTATATATGCTTGTATGTACGTATGAATGTGTATGTGTGTATGTATGTACGTTGGCATGTAGGTATGTAGGTATGCATGTTTGTATGTATGAAGTCAGTAATATTTTGAGTGCTTCATCACAATGTATGCCAACTTTTGTGGAATATTTTTTACTGCCTTCGTAAATTTTACATTCACATAGCATTAACAGAACATGTAATTATGACATTCAGTTATGTCTCAATAAATTAACAAAAATGCAAACCGTTTAAGATCGTGCATGCCTTTATAAACATTAACAAGTATTTCGCGGAGTTTATGAAACTGTTCCACTTCATTATGTACATAATTATATATATATATATATATATATATATATATATATATATATATATATATATATATATATATATATATATATTTATGATATCCATGCCGTTTTAATTAACACATGTATTCTCATAATTAGGAACGCAACACATAAATAACACAGTGGATAAAGGCCATTTATTTCGTGAATGACTAAACATCTCTTATACAATCATACATATTTATACATTTTGGGTTTTCAATTGATTATGCTATTGGTAACACCTCTGACTCGAAATATTACTGTTGTTTCTTGCCCGGACTAGTTGACATACACTCATCAACTAGTCAAAACAAGAAACAGCAGTAAGAATGAGTCAGATTTGATACCACAGTGGCTAACTAATTGAAGACCCAAAATGTATAAATATGTATGATTGTATAAGATATGATTAGTATTCACGAAATAAATGGCCTTTATCCACTGTGTTATTTATGTGTTGTTTTCCTAATTATAAGAATATATATATATATATATACTTGCATATATATTAGTTCTCCGCAAAAAACAGTATTTAATTGATGTCATGCTTACCGTGAAATGTGATAACTGATATCGATCAAGGCCAGAGTGTGTGGGTTTACTGGAGTAACAGGTGTTCAGAAATAGTTGTAATTCTCAATTTCGGTGTACATTGATATCCATCACGTTAGTACCATGTACTGACTCGGCTACCATATTGTTTGTACAATATATCATTTCGACAACTATATTGTTAATATCAGGTTCTGACACAATAGCCACTGTGTTGGTAACCTGTACCGCTCGGCAACCATAGTGTTGGTATCAGGTACTGACACAATAGCCATAGTGTTGGTACCATTTACAGGCTTGGTATATATATTATATAGAGTGAGTTAGTGTTGCAGTCGAAGTCTTTATATAAAGTTAACTCTATCATTTCTAGAATACACATTTCTTGAACAAATATATGGTAGGTATAGTGCGTAGTACAAGCTCTTAATGATGAGTTGCCATTAAGCAAATGCAATTTTAACTTTCGTTCGTGTTAACTTCGGTACTTCCCTCCGGTCCAATCTGATCTATTTTGTTACTAGGTACGTGATACCCACTACACAATTACTTCAAAGCTTCCCGTTTTGATTGCGGTTAAAACGGCTTGTTTCGCTGATGTTGTTTGGTCTATGTTGTAGAGAATTTATTTCTACTTTTTTTAAATCTGGATGCGTTGGGTCATGGTCAACAATTTATGTGAAGTTAATCATTATTAAATTAGTGGTTGCGAATAATGTATCGGACAAACTGTACCTCGAAACAGGAGCGTCTACTAAAGTTGAAATCTACAACTGGTGTGAATTACGGTCATATAGGTTACCCCAAAGTAGGAGCCTGTATTACGGTCTCAACCTACTTTGTTTAGTCAACCTGGGATGAAGTCGTCGATAGTGAGACAGCAAACATTAAACAAATAATAAACAATTTTCGAAAAAGTTGAAAATTCAACAAACGTCATGGTTTCGGAGAAAGACTGGATGTTAATCAAAGGATCCAAACTCACTCGTTAATGGAATTCAATTTTTCGGCTTATAACTTTCGCGTATCCACCGAGTCCTGCATGAACTAGCTTGTCGACCAAATATGTAGCTGTTTTAGAGCATAGTACCGTGTCCTCCAGTAAGCTCGAAACGCATGTGTACTTGAGATTATAACTTCCGTTCATGCTGTCTTTGGTTTATCCTTCTGGTCACAACTGAACTAATTTGTTACTAGCTTTGCAACACCTTCTACATAATTGCATATACATTAGTTCTCCGCCACACATCATTAAGAAGTGACAAAGGTAAATGTGCTCAACATATACGGTACGTGGGTGATATTTTCCTTGTCCTTTTAAACAGGTCGCAATCACGAACATTGATTCGAAGTTTCAACAAAGCACATAAGAATATTGGCTTCACGTCAGAGCACGAAAAAGATGATCGTCTGCTTTTCTTAGCTGTACTGCTAAAGTATAAAACTGATGGTAAATTAAAAAGAAGAATTTACCACAAACCAACCTGGTCTACACAGTATTTGCATTGCAACAGCTTTATGCCGTTTCAATATAAATTATCGACAGTTCGTTGCAGCTTTTCGAGAATCGAAAAGTTGATTAGTCAAGATTCAAAAGACAGCAAATATAATAAAGCAATTAACGATCTAATGCCAAATGCCTATCCTACACAATTAATTAAGTCAACTATCGAAAGTGGAAGTAAAGAGAAACCGACGAATTTCGTACCAGAAAAGAAAGCAGTCTACCTTAACATCCCATTTCAGGCGGTTGCAAATTCCCGAATAGCACAAAAGAAAGTTGAAGCGGCATTAACACGCATCTTTAATGCAGGCAATTGATTGGTTGTCCCCTTATTTTACACTCTCTCCATTTTTGCAATATTCCAGCTTGTTTTGCCTTTCAATTTATATATATGATGAGATGTTCATTTATAGATACTTGAGAAGAAAATACGAAAGAAATGGCTATTGTATCTGATAAAATTTCGTTTTATTTTTTCACATGGAACGGGCATTAGGAAAATATATAAATAAAACGAAAAAATGTGTGTCAGTGTAAATAATTTTGTTCGTTCAGAAACAGGAAATTCCCACTTTTCTAGACAATCTGGTCTCAACTATGTTAACATGGTGTGGAAATAATGGATGAAGATTCTCTGTAGAATCAACAAGTAATCGGCTCATTTTTGGGTGCAGCTCAACACTAAAGGAAGCTTTTCCTCGTCCAAAACAATTTATCAAAAGAAAAAGCTGATTTAAATCAAATTGTGTACTTGGCATGAACAATGCCCACAATTTTAATCCGTCTAAAAATTATCTCATGCATGCAAACTTGATTTATTCAGTAATTCTCATCTCAGTCGCACAATTAATGATGTTTTTTAGTTTACAATGACTTATTTGAGTAATGGAGTAGTTCATTATTAAATTTGAATAACTATCAATGCAGAAATAGTGATCTATTTTGTAAACAGTATTTATCTGGTACACCAGATTTAATGCAACGGAGAACAAAGATAAATGGTGAGAATTCAGCTGCAATGTCAAGGTAGGTGAAAACATTCGCAAGAAAAAAAATAAATAAGCTCCAGAATTGCGTGTTCTGATGCGGGAAAATGGGGGATGTTCACGCATGCAATCGATTAACCGTTGAACACGGCTAACTTCGCTGGCACAGGATTTCTTTTGTGAACAAAAGCATAGAACAATAATGTCACCAAACAAGCAGTCAATCGATGCATTGACATTCGCTTACCTTCCGCCTGTCGGTCGGCTGGAGGGTTTAGGCAGAATGCATTCCTCAAATTTTTTAGTTTCACTCCAATACTGCATACCTGAAGAACAAAAATGCAAAGTAAAGTTTTAGTTAAGCCATTTCTGTGCATTTCAATTTGAATTGAGATATTCGTCGCGCATTGACACGTGAACTTATCCTTGAGAAGGTATACGCAACACTGTTTAAAGAAAGAAAATTTTTTTCATTTGAGGGAACTAAACTCGACTGCAGAAAGTGGGAAATGCGCATATCGATTTGCAAACACACACGCGCTAACATACACACGTACGCACAGGAGCATGCGTAAAATATTCGCTTGTTTATGTCCACTTCATGTGCAAATTTCTTTTATATATTTAGCCGCGTGTACTAAACACGCGGAAACTGACAGCTTCCTACATACGGAACTCGTTTTCGTTTTTTGTTTTTTCAAAAACACATTTAACACTGCATCTTAAAATCAATTTTTGCGAGCTTGAAATAAACACCGATCTCAAGAAGTGTAAGGACGGCTTCAGAGTTATAGGTCCAGTGAGAACCCACCAATCAATTAGAAAAAACAAGTTGTGTATCTGGAAATAATAACGTACGCCCGTACTCTTATTAATTGAAATTACTGTCACTTGATGCCAATAACTCATGTGCTCGTATCATAGTCAAAGTTCAATTTTTGACTTAGGAATGTAGTCTACGCACTAACTTCATCATCAATAAGACGGATAAGAAGTTAATTGACGTATTATTTACGGTGTGAAATCGAACTATCAAGGGTCAAATAAATATCTAGTGAGGAGGAAAGATAATATTAATTATATTCATCAATAATAACTAGTGTCAGGAATAAAATAAAAATTTAGGTTCATAGTACCTATTCCATGTGCAAAAATAAAAAGAAATTTTAACAGACATAGCATTTACGATATTCACTACATGTAATAACAGAAGGTGGCTAGACACACACGAAGCTTTATGGATAAACAAATTGCAGCCGGATTTATGCAAGCAGAAGAAGCATGTTCAGGCATTGAGCTTGAACTGGAGGTGAGGCACACTATTGTTTGTTTACATTTTTCTATCCTATTTCACTTCTCAATTTATTTATAAAGAGATGTTCATTTGCAGATACTTGAGAAGGAAATGAGAAAGAAGCGTTCCTTTTATCTGATAAAATTTCTTTTTATTTTACACATGGAAAGGATATCATGTATTTTATTGAGGCTCGCTTTCCAAACGAAAAATTTAAGTGTTTAACTAATAAGCCTCAATAAGACATTACGTTGAACTAGATTACGGTCATACGAGAATTTACATACTTGACGAACAACTGAAGAAGCTTATAGAGAAAGTTCATAATTGAGAATGAAATTTTGTTAAGACTTGTTTTTTAAGCGATAATAAAATATGTTAAAATTTGAAGAGCTGACAAACAATGATTAAATTTATAAATTCTTATAAAAGCCACTTCTAATCCCAAACTTCAAAGCTAGTTTCCGATTGTAGTTCATGCAATTGTCGTCCACTACCATAGGGTAATGCTTCAAAGCCAATAGAGCCTATGGAACTGGTCTCAGCTATTTCGTTCACAATTTCATCCTTCAACTCATTTGAAATTGATTAAATTGTCAATCTTGTTTCTCTGTCAAGATTGCATATCGACATGCTTAAAAATTCACAGAGTCAATTTTAATTCCCGTCTCATGAATGATGTTCACTGTCAGAAATATTTACACTCCCATACGTGCATGCAATTCTATGTTCTTCTCTTATTATCTGAATCGCATGAATAATTGTTAGTTAATACACTTTTGGTCCGTTTAAGTCTTAAATTTCTCTCCTTCAATCGGAAATTTGTATGTGTTTTGAAAGAGACTGTCTTAAGACATTTCGCATGTTAAAGTAGAATTCTATTGATATTTATTTTGTTTTTATCTTGCAGTCTGGCGATATTAACATCTCTTTTTCCTCCTACATTTGGCCAGATTTTACATATTTCGAGTTTGTCGAATTTACTGACCGTCTTCAATTTATTTAAGAAGGCAACCGTTAGCTTTTAATATTTTTCAGTGTCCACTTAGTTTCATTCCTTTATGCTTTGTGTCTGTTGATTTAAAGCGTCTAATAGTCAATTGTATTTTGGGATACCGACTTTCATTCAGAACGCAACGTAGGATTTGAAATTAAGAAGCATATCGGAATCGTATCAGGCTTACAAACATCTCAATAACTATTACTATAATCAAGGTTGCGATCTTGATATAAGCACCTGACCCATTAATTACTTACATATGTCACTATAAACTAAAGAATTGTATAGGTGAAAAAAAGAAATTCATCCAGCAGACCGGTTTCGTTCTTAGTGGGAATTCAATATGTAATGGCCAGAATATTCCGCGGACAGGACTCGAACCTGGGCACGTCTATTTTGGAATCTAGTGCTCTAACAACTGAGCCATCCTGCCGCACATTACATTACACACAATTTTCAGTTATATACTAACTAATGTAACTTAGTTAGTCTATTTTTCCTTTAGGTGGAGCTCATATGGTCTTAATATAAGCACCTGACCCATAAATTACTTACATATGTCAGTATAAACTAAGAATTGCATAGTGTATAAAAGGCAATTAATCCAGTAGACCGGTTTCGTCCTTATTGGGAACTCATCACCTAGTGGCCAGAATTTGTTGATATATAACTGAAAATTGTGTGTAGTATGCGGCAGGGTGGCTCAGTGTTTAGAGCACCAGATTTCGAAGCAGAATAACCCAGGTTGGAACCCTGTCCGCGGCAAATTTTGGCCAGTACATGGTGAGCTACGAATAAGGAAGAAACCGGTCTACTGGATGAATTTCCTTTTCTACACTATACAATTCTTAGTTTATACCGACACATTTAAGTAATTAATGGGTCAGGTGCTTACATCAAGATCGCAACCTTGAAACTAGTAATGTATGACGGTTCTTTAAAGAAATCATTGCAGTCTTGATATTACGAGATGGAACATGTAGACATCAGCTAGTAGACTACCTAGCAGATTGCAGGAAATATAGGTCAGTTAAGGTGAATTGAACATCTTTAGCGCACACGTTGAGGAGATGTTTTAGATGATTGGGAATGATGCGCGGTTGCTATCGTTGAATGTAAAACAGAAATCGATGGTTTTATCAACGGAGAGGCTTACAACTAAACTATTTTGCATAGGAAGAAATCATTTTTTTAATTCTTGACATTTTACCATTTCAAAAGGATTTGTATTTTGCGTAGAGCTGACATCGTTCAAGCTGATAACAAAATTGAGGGTTGCGGAACAAATGCTAACACGCGTAGGATGGTAAAACCTTGATTCCTCTACATTTCCAGGTGCATAGCTTGTTTTTTTTTAAAATTGCTTGATCGGTTCTCACTGGTCCCGTAACTCTGAAGCCATCCATGCCCTGCCTGTTTGGAAAAGAATTTGAATAATGTTTTTCGGAAAAATTTTTCTATGCTGTTCGACGACTGGTTTAACGCAATGGGATTGGTGTTTACTTCAAGCTCGCAAACTTGATTTAAAGAATTGTTACAACCACCCGCGTAATCATCGATTGTTCAGTTGTAATACCAAAATATATTTATTTTTAATTGTTGATAAGGAAAATCGATGATGGCATGCTTTGAATTCCATGCAAATAATTAAACTTTCGTTCATCTGATGGGTACTTTAATTATGCATACCTAAGAATTAGATTAAATAATATTCATATTCATTGTACCCTTTTTATGTGCAAAAACAAAAAGAAATTTTATCAGATATAAGAAAATTTTCTTTCGCATGGTCTTCTCAAATATCTACTCATGAACATATCTTTATATATAAATTGGAAAGCAAAACAAGATAGAAATACGTGAACAAAGCGAGTGTGAAAAATAGAAACCAAACAAATTGCGTGCGTCACATCCAGTTCAAACTCAATGCTTGTACGTGTGAGTTTTGTGTGATTTAATACCGACCGATCTTGATAAGCGTGTGCTTAACTTATCAAAAGTGCCAATCGATCAGCTAACAATGGAGGCACTATCGATGGGCCGAAATTATGGAATACATCCTTCTAATAAATACAATGTTGATTTTGAGGCAGCATTTGAATTGTTATTTGAACAAACAGCTGACTTGGAGCCTACCAGTATTGATTATAAAAATTGGTTCAAGGCTACACTAGTTGATCAGGCTTCACACTTGAAATCGTCTAAATGTGCAGAGCAGCATGCGTTGACACAGCAGCATCTAAATGCACTTAGAAATATCAGCAGAAATGCAGACATCAAAATACTACGCGCTGATAAAGGAAAGAGCGCAGTTATAATGGACAAATCTGAATACGTACAAAAGATGGAAAACGTGTTAAATGACAACACAAAATTCACACGTCTAGACGATAAATCAGATGAAATAGACAAGGTGGAGCGCAAAGTAATTAATGAAATTAAGATTTTGACAGATGCCGGATTTATTGATGAGGCCACTGCACAGAAGCTCAAGCCAGTTGGATCATCTACACCAATAATGTACGGATTACCAAAAACACACAAAAGAGGTTGTCCTATGAGGCCAATTTTATCAATGGTAAATTCTCCGTTTCATGCACTAGCTAAATGGCTAGTTCGTTTACTTGAACCATTACGTAAACTACTAGGTAATTATTCGGTTGCCGATTCGTTTGAGTTTGTAAACAAAATTCAAGATATAAATGTTAAAAACAAGATTATGGTATCTTTTGATGTTACGTCTTTGTTTACAAATGTTCCAATTGATGAAACCATTGACATTATAGTCAAAGCGGTAGAACACGATATATTACCATCGCCGGTGCCAGGTCAAACTCTACGCAAGCTTATCTTATTATGCACGAAAGACGTACGATTTCGTTTTAATGGAAACATCTACAACCAGACTGATGGTGTCGCAATGGGAAGCCCCTTATCTCCAGTGTTGGCTGAGATTTTTCTAGGGCACCTAGAAAATACATCATTAAAGAGTGACATAAGTAAATGTGCTCAATATATACGGTACGTGGATGATATATTTCTTGTACTTAAAAACAGGTCGCAATCACGAACATTGCTTCAAAGTTTCAACAAAGCACATAAGAATATCGGTTTCACGTCAGAGCACGAGAAAGATGACTGTCTGCCTTTCCTTGATGTACTGTTAAAGAAAGAAACTAATGGTAAATTAAACAGAACAATTTACCATAAACCAACATGGTCTGCACAGTATTTGCATTACAGCAGTTTTGTGCCATTTCAATATAAATTATCAACAGTTCGTGGTTGCTTCTCAAGAATTGACAGGTTGGTTAGTCAAGATTCTAAAGAAAATGAATATAATAAGGCAATTAACGATTTAATGTCTAATGGCTGTCCCAGACAATTAATTGAATCAATTATTAAAAGGGGAGTTAACCAGAAACAGACGTACTATGGGCCAGAAAAGAAAACCGTCTACCTAAACATCCCATTTAAGGGGATGCAGTTTCCCGAATGGCACAAAAGAAAGTTGAAGCAGCATTGACACGCACATTTAATGCAGCCAAACTACGAGTGTTATTTAGGGTAACACATTTGCATTTACCAGTAATCAAAGAGAAACAGCCGTTAATGTCGATATCAAATATTATTTACCAATATACATGCGCAAGTTGTCGATCAACTTACGTAGGCCGATCGACCAGACGGTTAATTACTCGAATGAGAGAACATTGCAACTTGAACGCCTGTTTTAAATCAAATGGTGAATACACGTCTGCTATTGCGCAACACATCATCGAAACAACGCACGTATGTTCTCCAGACGTAGCATTCAAAGTAATTACTAAATGCAAAAACAAAAGGGAGCTAGCCACATACGAAGCCTTATGGATAAACAAATTGCAGCCAGATTTATGTAAGCAGAAGAAGCACGTACAAGCATTGAGTTTGAACTGGATGTGACGCACGCAATTTGATTGGTTTCTATTTTTCACACTCGCTTTGTTCACGTATTTCTATCTTGTTTTGCTTTCCAATTTATATATAAAGATATGTTCATGAGTAGATATATGAGAAGACCACGCGAAAGAAAATTTTCTTATATCTGATAAAATTTCTTTTTGTTTTTCACATAAAAAGGGTACAATGAATTTTATTAAAGCTCGCATTTCAAAAGAATATTCATATTAATCTGTATAATTTTTGTTGTCTTTTAGTACAGAACGGTATATTTTTGGAGAGAAAACGGTTTTAATTCCTATAAATCACAGAATTATTTCTTGACTAAGTAACTCAAAACTTACACCCTTTTAATTATAGACATCCGAGGTTTCCATTACATAAGCTGAATAAGAATTCGTCCTAGTTTTAGTTTTTCTTGAGTCTCTCTTTAGTAGTCGTACGAGTTTTGTGATATTCACGTGGCTAAAACTTTCACACATGAAAACGACAAAAAATAGGGATAGCCTGGTCAGACCACAGTTCATTGATAGAGGCGAAACGGCTTCTGAAACATCACTTTTTTACACGACAAGAAGGCAAAAATATAAATATATATATATATATATATATATATATATATATATATATATATATATATATATATATACATTCGCAAGGTCTCACGAAATTGGCTCAAACTCTCGAGCGAGTGCGGATAATGCATAAACATAAAACTGTAAATCAAACCAATTATTATTCATTTCGTCAAATGGAAGCCCAGGAAATGTGTAACTGAAGGACTGCAAGTGTGCCGTGAAGGTTTCATGAAATAAATCAGCGATTTATACTCGCTAATCATTGTCTCGATTATTCATTCTCCTTTTCCTAAAATCAACTGTGCTGATATTTAAAAAAATAGAAATAAGACTGACATAAAGTAATAAAATTACGATCCTCGCTGAGAAAATCAATTATTTTCATTCACTAAGGCAACAGTGCTTATGTTAATGATTTTCTGTTTAAATTATACAGTATCGAACAAAACTTTTTCTGGTGCATCTACGGAGCTGCCTACATCTTACCTGTGATGTCAAAGGAGTGCGAATTAGCTAAATGATCGGCGAATTTACAGCAGCGCATGGCAGCAGATCGATTTTCCGATGCCTCGACTGCTTGCGATTTATGAAAATCAAGGTTACTTTGTTCGTTAGATGTGTGTGGATTCAAGGCCGATGTCTTTGAAATGTCCTCCACCTTTTCTCCGACGGTTAAATCCGGTGCTTTGAGAGAGAATTCGTTTTTGAAAAACAGATGGCTATAAGGCAGAGCGCCGCCGAGTACGTCTGGATTTTCAGACCGACTGAAAGTATCACCAGACAGAGTTGCCATTTTATCCTTGTCCGGCCGAATAAACATTGTGTTGCATTCTGACTGCGCAGAAGCTTCAATAGTCTGCTCACAGACAGCTTTGTCAGATATTTGTTCCATTGAATAGGGATTCGTCAATACGAGAGACGCTTGCTTGGCCGAGGAAGTTATCTCGTTACTTAATTCTGGCCTAACATTATTCGTCCTGACGCTGAGCTCCTCTCGTTGTCCGGACAACAGATCGGATGATGCGTATTTTGGTGAACGCCTAATCAGTTGAGTTGTGTCACCATCGGTGTCAGTTTGACCATCCGAAAAACTTGTCAGCATAATTGGATTTAAATAAGTTTCAGACGACCTCTGTAGACCGTCAAATAGCATAGAATTTTTGTCACCTACATTGTAGTAACTCACGTTGTCGTCGACGGTTCCACTGTAGATGGTCGCTCTGCTGTCGTATCCGTCCTCCTTAAGATTCTGCGTGAACAAAAAGAACAGTTAAATACTGTTTGTTGCAAAGAACTAATATATATGCAAGTATGTATTAGGTGTTGCAAACCTAGTAACAAATTAGTTCAGTTGTGAGCAGAAAGGTAAACCGAAGGCAGCATGAACGGAAAGTATAATCTCATGCACATTCGTTTCGTGCTTACTGGCGACTCATTAGTAGGAGCCGGTATTACGCCCTTTAACCACTATATATTTGGGCGAAGAATGTGGAATAATAGGACGGTACAATCTCCTAGACGAATGTGTAAACCTGTAATAGTGAAGCTAACATAATCTAAAGTCAACGACAATGTGACTTCAATGCTAACTCACACTATATAATATATATACCGAGTCTGTAAAGGATACTAACACTATGGCTATTGTGTTCAATAACCGAGACCAACATTATTGTACCGTCCTATTATTCCACATTCTTCTACCAAATATATAGTGGTTAAAGGACGTAATACCGGCTCCTACTGATGAGTCGCCAGTAAGCACGAAACGAATGTGCATGAGATTATACTTTCCGTTCAGGCTGTCTTTGGTTTATCCTTCTGCTCACAACTGAACTAATTTGTTACTAGGTTCGCAAAACCTAATACATACTTGAACAAAAAGAAGTCAACTGTTAAAATGCTTTTGAAGGATAACGAGTGGATAGGCACAAAACGCGAATTAGTGGATCGCGCCTATGTGATGACAGAACGGCTAATTTAGAAAGAAAACACCAATTAAATTTGGCGAAAGTATTCAAGTATCATTGTAGATACGCGTGTCTGCCAGTTATAAACTCATCTATCGCCAGAAATTACTTCGATTATTTACCAGGTGGTACGCATAGAACAAGAAAAGCACATGATTTTCACACTGCCTCCTACCGGGACATCATAATATGAAAAATTACTTTTAAAATAAATCATGCTATCTAAGGTATTTTCCAAAGGAAATATTTAAAAACAAGTTGAGTCAAACTAACAGATTTACTCTCTTAGTTTGTTAGAATTGCAATAGTGTCTTTGATAAAAAAAAATAAGGAAACTCGAATATAGGTTATTCGAGTGAAAATAATCAATGGAAATTTCGTCAATTTCTATATTTTTTCTGGGAAGCACTGATTCAGAACCTGACAAATAAACAGCTTTCATGTTTACGAAGCAGAAAACTAGTGAAGCCCGGTAAATATAACAAATCTGAGAAAAAATTATTTTACCATCGTTAACACGCGCTTACGCTCGAATAAACCTTTGAGCGTGACCTACTCGCAGGAACTTCTACTGTAATGAGTTTAGGAGCTCAAGAGCCTCAACATTGAACTAACCTATCTTGGAGCAACAATGAACGACATCACACCATGCAGATAACAAACTCATGAGGATAATTATGCAATAGATTTCCACCCGGTACCTTTACGATTTCATATATGTATGTTAAAACTATAAACTGAAAATATACTAAGATAATAAACGCAGCTCATCGGCCACACAGATTTCACCTCTACTGGGCCCTCGTCAAGTAATACCGAGAATTCTAGTGGCATATATTATTGCACGAGAGTCTGCTAGTAAAATTTAGCTCACACTGGTCTGTCGATGTGCGACATTTGATGAATACTACAATTTGAGTCATCCTGGTGTGGATGGTACAGAAACATTAGCAGAAGGACGTATCGTTTCGCAGACCATCAGTCGAGATAATACCGAATGGTTTCAAGTTTGTCAGTCATATCGACTATTTTATTTAAATCAAGATTGCGATCTTGATGCAAACCCCTGTCTCACTTTGTACATACATTTGTCAGGATCAGGTGTTTGTATCAAGACCACAACCTTGATTTAAATAATTGGTACCACCGCTCGCGCAACCAATGTTCATTTAACGCTAGTTTGAGATTTATTCACGTTTACAATAATGCGCTTTCTCACATTTCGTCACAATCCACCTATTCCTGCAAATCTAATCGGCGTTGCTGAAGTTATTAATATGCCAACAACAGCGGATATTACCCAGCGACTGCTGCGTGTTCTAAATAGTCTGCGTCTGTATCCTACCGGAGAAGGTCATTCGCCAATTTAGGTTTCGAAGGCATTATAAACTTGTAAGCGGGCCTATGTCGGAATCTACTCAGTTCAATCTTCACTGAGACAAAATTTAATCAGGCCTCATTCTATAATTAGGCTTGGTGCCGAATCGTTTGTGATTGACTACAATGGAAGCCATAGACCAGTATCCAACGATCGATATAAGCCTGCATTTTATTTCCGTTTCCGGAAACTAATTATGACAGAAAGTGATAACGAACAAGATCAAGTGGCATCGCAGCGTCAATGGTCAATGAGTATGTTAGAATATAAAAAAAACATGAACTACTTCAGAGCACACGTATTTGATTTTACCATTATGTAGGCGACGTCAATTTGGGCGGCCGATAATTTAGCAGGGCTCTTGTTAGGTATAATTTACGTAGGCCCTTTTTAGGGACACATTTTCCAAAATTTTGACTTCAAAATATGTCAGTAGTTGCAGCTATGAGAGCAGCAGTAAATAAATTTGAATGTTGTTTGTTTTAAGAGTTCGACTTAGTAGCCGGTATTTTGCCAAACTGCTAATTCAGTTAATCCTCAAATTTGCAATTGTAATTACTATTGGTGTACAATGCATGATAAAAACATTACTACGCAGGTGATTAGGTGAAACTGACCGTATTTAGCTCACGGGCCGTTCGAAATGTTTCGCTGTTTGGACTGGCTGTCGAACTGTGCACATTCAAATTCCTGTTCTGATAGGAAAGGGCCGAGGCTGAATTTGATGAGACAACTGTCCCATGCTGCTTTGATGAGGAATCCAATCTGGTGTCATTAATCGCGAAACCAGCTATGCCTGCAGCCTATTTTATTAGTCATTTGTGTGTGTGTGTGTGTTAAGAAAGTTGATTCGAGAAAACATAAAATATTCGTTTTTTAAATTAATTAATTTACGTTCGCTAACGAAATTAAAATAGACTTTATTTTCGAAAAATGTACGTTGAAATACGTTATTAATGTTAGGTTCGACGCATTTCAGCGTATCCTTGCCTCACACAAAAAGAAATACAGATTCTTCACAATAGAGGAAATATTTCTTTAAAATCAGCTTATCAATTAATCATGCATGGACGTGTTTATTTTTTTTAAAGACACAAATGTCTGCAATTGTTGTCACTTTGACGCATATTTATAGTAATCGTATTTCGAAATACCAAACATTTTATTGTTTGTGGTATGGGTGTGAATAAAACAATCACCGGGAGTAGTCAGGAGTGCTAAATTCATATTCAAAACGAAACTGGAAACAAATGTGCACGAGGTTCCGCTCCTGCTGATGTTAGTTTATCCGTCTAGTCGTATTTGGACTCATTTGTTACTATTTGCACAACGCCTAAAATACTGCGCTTTGTGCTCTATTAAATCGAAATAAAATTCGCTAATCAGCCGAGTAACGAACTGTTCACGTACAGTCTAGAATTTGCCGCGAACAACACGTGAAGAGTGCCCTATAAGGACGAAACCGGTCTACTGGGTGAATTACCTTTTCTACATTACACAATACTTAGGTTATGCTGACAAATATATGTATATAATGGGATTAGTGCTTAGATCAAGCTCGCACCTTCGATTTAAACAACTGATATCACCGCACGCAGAATAATTGATCGTTTAATTATTAAAGCAAAGATTAGACCACTATGTATACTCAGGTATGTTTTGAAGGGTTGTTGCGCAGTGCGAGCTTCATATGATGACTTTCCGCGAGTTGCATTAGTGGGTTGTTGCTTTGCACTGTCAGTTTCACAAAGATCCGATTGTTCACCATTTTCCAGTATGCATCTGATTACTGAACAAGACAGTCCAAGAGCATTTTGTACTACAAAAAAGAAGCATCTTTCCGGAAAATCCAATGTCATGAAAATCATACCGTAAACCAGGCGGTTTCAGATTTGCTTTTTGAGAGAAAGAAATGAACAGAGATTCGCATTGAAAAAGCAATCAGTTGAAAGGTAATTTCTGCGCAGCTAAATAACTTTGCCTTAGGATTGAAGAAAAAATGACAATTGTGTGTGTGCGTGTGTGTGTATGTGTGTGGACACTTCTGCATTCGTGGTTTGTGCTTCTTCACCATTGTTTGTATGTATTTAGTCTTCGTTAATTCACTTTCATTTTCAAAATTTACTTTATAAAGGACCAGATAATGCAGTCGAGTTTAGCTCTGTCGAAATGATCATGGACTCTTATACTGTTTTTTCATTAACTAAACTATTATTCATTGCGCGGGTGGTGAAAAAAATAATTTAAATCAAGGCTGCCAGCGTCATTTAAACACCAATCTGCTTATATATATATATATATATATATATATATACATATATATATATATATATATATATATATATATATATATATATATATATATATATATATATATATATCAGTATAACCGAAGTTGTTGAATCTCGGCGATTTGCGTTCGCGGGTTGTCGCTTGTACTATTGGTTTCGCAAAGATCCGAGTGATCTCCATTTCCAAGTTCGCGTCGAGTTTATCTTCTTTTTGGCTGGGTGCGGATTCGTTCCTTTCTTCAGAAGGCTTCAAAATCGTTCACTTCTAACCACTGGAAATAAGGTAGGGTCTAATCATCATCAAGTGGACCGGCTTCGTCCTAATTGAGAACCCTTTATGCACTGTCCAGAGTTTGTCGCGGACAGAGCTTGAATCTAGGCACGTTTGCTTCGGAGTCTGTGATGTTGTCAACTGTGCCACCCTGGCGCGCACTACACACAATTTTCAGCCTTTCCGCTTATATGGGGCCTATGTAGCATCTCTGTAGACATAAACTTCCAACTAACAACCAACAAACTGTGATAATAGAACAGTCACCATGCTATGTGGAGAATTGTTGCTGAATTGAACATATACACACATAATCCATTATTGATTCATCCAGTAGACCGGTTACTTCATCAATAAGAAATTTTAACTACTCTCCAGATGAGTCGCCAGTAAGCACGAAACGAATGTGCCTGAGATTATACTTCCCGTTCATGCTGTCTTTGGTTTACCCTTCTGGTCTCAACTGAAATAATTTGTTACTGCATTTCCAACACCTAATACATACTTGCTATATATATATATATATATATATATATATATATATATATTAGCTCTCTGCAACAAACAGTATTTACTGTCGAGACATTTGCAACGGATGGGGCTTTAGAGTCTGCGGCTCTATCCACCGAACAAATAGATATTATGGTGTTAATATCAACTGGTAACATTGACTGAAATAATTGTCTTAACCACCCGCGCATCCGATGCTTTTGTTTAATTTTATAAATCTTTCCCAGGTAGCGTTGTGTCTATTCTACATTGAAGGATAGGCGTTGGCTAGTTTGAACTTTAGGTCTAATGATATTCCGCATAAGATCCAACTGTAGGAAAGACTAGCCAGAATATAAGTTAAAGTATAACCGAGAAGTGTATTCAGTCTGCATCAGTGTGGCGCAGTGAATTGGGTCACGTATTCCAAAGAAAAGGCTTTCCAACTCTAGCCCCTTCCACAGCAAATTTTCGGATTGTACTTGGCTAGTTATCATTACAGACTAATTTTCTTTGCTAAATTAAATAATGCCTAGTTTATACTGAACAATATATATTTTGGATTTGTTCCTTGTCTCAAACTCGCCCTCTTGATTTAGCTAATGGTTTATAACTGTTTGATAAAAGGGTAATGCCTTAATCCACAAAGTATTTACAAATTCACATTACTAATAAATAAAAAGTGCTGCACTCAAAATTATGCAATATTTTTTACAAGATTGGGTTTCAACTAGAATGAAAGAACATTTAAAATAAAATATAAATTAAATATAAAAAAATTGCAGCCGGATTTATGCAAGCAGAAGAAGCATGTTCAGGCATTGAGATTGAACTGGATGTGATGCACGCAATTTGATTGGTTTCCGTTTTTCACACTCTCTCTATGTTCACATATTTCTATCTTGTTTTGCTTTCCAATTTATATATAATGATATGTTCATTAGTAGATATTTGAGGAGACTATGTTTAAGAACCGTTTCTTATATCTGATAAAATTTCTTTTTTTCACACAGGAAGGATACAATGAATTTTATTAAAGCTCGCATTTCAAAAAAATATAAATATATATACGCTAATTCGAGTTACAAATACATTTCCACATTTGAGCGACAGATTTTTGAACTCTCTCACCATGTTTACCAGCTCTAACTTTGAACATACGTGATGCAATATAGTTAATAAATAATCAATATTTAAAGCTTCGTAAATAAAAAAATGCAGTACAATTTGTTCAGTCAGAAAATGCAGGTTTTAGCATTGAGTCCGAAGAGTAGTTGAAGAATGAAAATATTCATAAATGTAACCTTTTCACACATTTGTGTCATTTAAGATTTTTGTGCGTTATACTTTAAGTAAATAAAATCTTGGCTCAGTTGCAAATACCTAATTAGAAATATTTATTAGATAATTGACTAATTTTAATCAAGTTTGCGAAATTGATATAAACACCTGACCCATTAAGTACATACATTTTTCAGTATAAACTAAGAATTGTATAGTGTGTAAAAGGTAATTCATCCAGTAGACCGGATTCGTCCTTATTGGGCACTTTTCACGAACTGTCCAGAATTTGCGGCGGACAAGACATGAACATGGGCACGTTTGCTTCGGAATGTGGTGCTCTAACCACTCAGCCACCCTGCCGCACACTACACAAGGCACGTTGGTTAGTATAAAACTGAAAATTGTGTGTAGTATGCGGCAGGGTGGCTGAGTGGTTAGAGCACCACATTCAGAAGCAAACGTGACCAGGTTCGAGACCTGACCGCGGCAAATTCTGACCAGTACGTGATGAATTCCCAATAAAGACGAAAACGGTCTACCGGATGAATTGCCTTTTCCACACATTACAATACCTAATTTATACTGACAAATGTATGCATTTAATATGTGAGGTGTTTTTTGTCAATTTCGCAACCTTGATTAAAAGTAATTAGTATAACCACCCGCGAAACCTATGTTTGTTTAAAGTAAACCCCAATCACATTGTATTTAACTAGTCGTCAAAAAACATAACAAAACTACCGACAGTCGCAACGCACTGATGCGTTTCGACCTTCCATGATCATCATCAGAGTACGACGGCAAACTGACTAGCGAGGATCAAACCGCATTGAATATATATGGAAATCAAAATTAGATATGCGGCTCTCACCTCTAGCAGTCTCGCATACATTGAACTTGACTGGAAATGTCGGCTGCACAATTTCTATGCAGTCACGAACATTAGCTGTTTGAAGCTTTCGCCACACACATATACATATATGGACAATACAATTTGAACAATAATTGATTGCGCGGGTGGTGGTAACAATTCTTTGAATCAAGTTTGCGAGCTTGAAGTAAACACCAATCCCATTGTATTTAACCAGTCGTCGAAAAATATAACAAAACTACCGCCAACCGCAACGCACTGACGCGTTTCGACCTTCCTTGATCATCATCATCAGAGTACGACGGCAAACTGACTATCGAGGATCAAATCGCATTGCATGCATATGGGAAGCGAAATTAGATATGCGTTTCGTTTAGTTACCTTATTAATTTGCTGTGAATCTAGATGAGACTGCTCCGTTGACAAATGTGTCTTAATTAAGATGTCGGCATCAGACAGCGCGATCAATTCTTTTCGTATTCTCGGCGAAGCAACCGCCCCTGAACTTGCACTGATCGCTTCCAAATTCATCTTTTCGCTGCTGATATGGTCACGGTATAAGAGGGCAGACTGTGGTTTCGCTGATGACTGCAGACTTCTTTGACGTGTGCGCGCCTCGCAAGACCAACGACTTGTAGTTATATCAGTCACAAGTTTTTCGTCTTCATATCGCAACAGCGAATTCATTGCCTAAAATGGCATATTTTAAAGACTGCAGTATTTAAAAAATGGCTTTAATAAAATG